>AWUE01022425.1:0-16730 GCA_001974825.2 Corchorus olitorius
TACATAATCAAAACTATTTCTTCCTTTTGATTAAACACATATTTCCAAAACAATGGGTGTTTTCACTTATGAAACTGAGATTGTTACAGCAATTCCCCCAGCCAAGATGTTTCAGTCTCTTGTCATTGAGGGTGACCAACTCATCCCCAAGATTGTGCCTAAGGCCTTCAAGAGTGTTGAGCTCATTGAAGGAGATGGAGGGCCTGGCAGCATCAAGAAAATTACTTTTGGCGAAGGTTAGTATTTATTTCGTTTATAAGCCTTTTTCCCCTGAATTATTGTGTGAAGGACATTTTACCCTATAAACTTCAAATCGCGACAACTTGTCTCATGATTTTTCAAATTTAAGACATCTTGCCCCTGGACTTCCCAAATAGTAATTCAGGAAATTTTACTCCCTGATATAGGGGACAAATTGTCCTAAATTTGGAAAGTTTAGGGGGACAAAGTGTCCTTAACCCCATAATTTAGGGGACAAAAAGGCTAATAAGCCATATCTATTTATATTCAAGCCGGTGATTAATTTAATGGATTACAAATCATTAATGATCATGTTGACTTGCAGGGAGCCAGTTCAACTATATTAAGCATAAGGTGGAAACATTAGACAAAGACAATTTTACATATTGTTACAGTGTGATTGAAGGTGATGCTTTGATGAACACACTTGAGAAAATCACTTATGAGACCAAATTGTTGGCATCTCCCGAGGGAGGATCCATCTGCAAGAGCACCAGCAAGTATTACACCATTGGTGATATTGAGATCAAGGAAGAAGAAATCAAGGCCGGAAAAGAAAAGGCCTTGGGGCTTTTCAAGGCCATTGAAGCCTATCTCCTGGCAAATCCTGATGCCTAGACTAAATTGAAAGGAAAACTATTAAGAGAGATTGATCATATATTCTTCATATGAATAAATGCATGCGTGATTGTGATTGTGATTGTGATTGTGAGAGAGATTTGTTTTTCTTCCTTTACTTTTGGAAGTTGTCAATTATTCAAGCAACGGTTGGATTGTGAATAAAAGTTTATACAGTTAATTGTGATCAGTATAGCAAATCATGAGATGGGTCTATGTTAATTTGCAATATTAATAATTCTTGCAGCTGCCGGCCTTGGCCTAACCAAATTATTGCCCTGCATTAAGCTTGACAAAAGGTCAACATGGCAGGGCTAGAAATTAAGGATAGATGTATACAAATTTCAATATATTTTCTTCTAATTAATACAAAATTACAAGTTTGAAATAATGGTGGTGAAGTTTATTAGAAAAGTAACCGACTATTTTATTAGGCTGCTTGGAGTCGGGAGTTTGGAGGGCAAAAGTTATGAATTTGTGCTGCAAAAGGGTGTTGGGGATTTGCTTCTCCCAACGCTTCCATTGACATTTGCTACGAAAACTTTATGTCTCAAATTAAAGTGAACACAAAGCTTAATTAGTTCATTAATCCTTGCAGGCCCTGAGTTGAAGCACTTGAAACAGAGGATTGATGGCATTGACAAGGAGAAGATGACATTTAGTTACACATTTATTGAAGGCGATGCCTTAATCGACAAGGTTGAATCAATCTCACACGAAATTAAGTTGGAAAATTTGGCTGATGGAGGCTGCAAGGTTACTGATACAAGCAAATATAACACGAAGCCATAAATATTGGAGATTAAGGAAGAGGACACCAAGGACGGAAAGGCAATGGGCATGGCTGTTTTTAAGGCTGTCGAAGGCTACCTCTTGGCCAACCCTCACGTCTATGCCTAAGCCAGATCAGCTATATATATATTTTGGCTTCATAAATTAAAGTTTTCATCAGCATATATTACATAATAATAATTAATGAGATTATTATTAAAAAGTTAATATAAAGTCCTTAAACTACTGTAGTGAGATTATCTCATGTATGATGTATGCTGCTATCATAATATTTCTACCGTTATAATAAGGATTTGGGATTTGCTATGTAATAATTTTAATTTATTGCATATTTTATTTTAGCTTAATATATGACATATATGAAATTTTTAGCCTAGTCGAGTTCTAAACTTTCATGCTTAATTACAAGCAAGTTTGGCTTACGACTACTAATTTGTTGAGAATTAATCGAATTGTAGATTTTAACTTTTCGATCAATTAACATTGATGTATTCTTCATTCTTATTATGCTTGTTGGTTTATGAGGAATTTGATATCCTAAAGTAAAATTTTAGAAACTTAGGTTCTGTTTGTTAAATTAAGTACTGAAAATTTAAGTACTGAATCTTTATGACTACTAAATTTGTGGTGAAAAAACTGTTTGATAAGTTATTTAATGTGAGATGTAAGAAAAAAAAATTTTTATTAATTTTTTTGTATGAAAATATTTAAAAAATACATTGGTAACAATTAAAAGGGAAAGAATTATTGATAAAAGGAAAGAACATAACATTAATGTTTAAATCTTTCCATAAATAATATTGTTGAATAGAAAAAGTAACCTTAAACATATTTTTTATTTCCAATACTTTTTCATTGAAAACTTTAAATTATTCATAAAAAAAATCTTTAAATTAAGTAATTTTCTAGCATTGATTATCAAACGCATTGAAAAAATTAAAGCATTGATGGTTTGAAAATTTTCAATGGTTTATCAAACAACCCCTAAATAGAAAAAATTCGACGGCGGCGGAAAAGCTCCTCTCATTTAAGGTTTAATATAACTCAATTCCGTATTAATCAAATTTCAAAGTAACCAATTGGATAATAAGTAAATTATATGTAAATTGGGTAGAGTTGGTTTGAATGTTATAAAAAAAAAAGGAAAGGAAAAGAGAGGAGAGAAGAAAAACAACAATTATTTTTGTAGAAATCTAGAGTCAACTCAACTAGAAAGGAAAAGAAAATACTAGTAGAAAAAATTAAACTAAAAATTACTAAATTAGCTAGAGAAGAAAGAATCTAGAGAAAGGCTTTGTAATGGTATTTAATTTAATCAAATTTCAAGATAATATCTGAATGGGCCAACTAATGGCCCAAAGATCTAGCAGGACTTTTCCTAGTCCAGTACGGATTTCCCCTTGCGAAAGAAACGGACGGACGACGGTGAAATATTAATTTTTATTTATTTATTTATTATTGTTAAAAAAAATACTAGTATATAAAACCCTAAAAAAGTTCACTTTCCTCAATTAAGCTGGTGGCTTTGGCGTCTGTAGTCTGAACCGAGCAGAAAAAGAAAGAAAAATAATTTCCTTTTTTTTAAAAAAAAGCCCAAAGCCAGATTAACATCGACCCCCTGACCCCATTACGATAACTGTTTCAAGGTAAACAAATTTCTTCCTGGGTTTCTTTTTAATTCTTCTTTCCTTCTTAATCTTTTTTTTCTTTGGTATAGTGTTTTGATCTGGAGTAGCAATTTTTTTCTTTTGTTTTCAGTTCTTTGGTCTTCTGGATTGTTCTTCGATTCGTGGGATTTCGATAAGTGAAGTGTAGATGGAAGACTGGGGTAAGCTTTTCTTTTCCCTAAATTTTATTACCTGATTGTTGTTTTGGTATAGTTGGGTTGATGACTAAGCATCTAATTTGTTTTCGTTTTATTTTATTTTATTTTATTTCGTGTGTATTTGATGTTCTATTTGTTGATAATAGCTGAAAATTAATTGGGTTGATTGAAAGTTGGGGTTTTTATTTGTCTTGGCTTATGTTTTCCGGGGTTGAGCTGCTTCAAAGCTTACTGCTTTGGTTTAGGATTTGTGGTAAATCATGCTATTGTGTTTGCCAGATGCAAAGGAATAGAATACGGGAGAAAATTTAGTGCGTTTTTAACCTCCTTGTTGTGTAAAGAGTGGTATTTGTGGCAATTGGCAAACCATGTTGAGAAGCTAGGCTTGCTTCAATTGCAGGGATCTGCAAGTGCTTCTTCTTATATTGAGTCTGAGTTGTTTTGTCTGATGATAGCTCTGTAGTCTTTTCTAGGAGGTTTAAGGCGTAAACAAGAGGCTCATATTATCTTGAAAGCTTCAATGCCCTGCCTTTCATCTGTTCTTTTAGCTCTAAATAAATAAGGAAAGCATTAGAACTTCTTTCAGTTGTAGGATTTCGGATCCTTAGATGAAGAACCTATCACATTGTTTTTCCTGTCTTATTTTTGATCTGCTACTTGTTCTACTTTCTTTTTTTCCTTTTTCCCCTATCTATTTTCTCATGATGATGTGTGATACTCTTGCAGAGGAAGAGATTCCACCTCTCCTTTCAAAGGAGCAACCTAAAAGCAAATGGGATGATGAGGATGTTGATGATAATGATGTGAAGGAATCATGGGAGGATGAGGATGAACCTGAACCTCCTAAGGTATGATGATTCGATTAATAACTATGTAAGCTGCTAGGTATTAGTTAGGAGAGACATCTATGCTCAATTCCACTCGGGAGAATCAAGTAGATGATATCAAACTTTTTATGTCTTCTAAACACATCTCTGTTTGACTGCTGGTGCAACAATTGCTTCAAGGCTAACTATAGTGTCATCTGTAAATTGGTTGATTGCCTTTCTTTGAATGAATCAATGGAGAATGAGTAAGAAAAAAAACTAATGTTGACACAGAAAGAAAAATACTGTTAGTTTCTTTAGGAAAAATCTCTAACTACATATCTAAGTTGTTACTTAGTTGTTTTCTGTCGATATTCTGTGCTGAATGTTGTTGTAGACAAGGTATTCGTGTATATTCGGTAATGAAGTCTAGTTGAGTTAATGCATTGTTTTCTTAATTGGCATCCGCAGCCTGTAGAAAAACCTGTTCAAGAGAAAGCCCCAAAAAAACCTTCATCAAAGGCTACTGAGAAGAAAGGGAAAAGTGTTGAAGTAGCCAAGGAAGAGCCCCTTGATCCTGTTTCTGAGAAACTTCGCCAACAAAGGTAAATTGTAGTACTTTTAGCTTGTATGGTGATGACATTGAGAAACTTGTCATTAAGAGTGGGTGTTAGTGTTACTGCATGATAGAATTGTGCTACAAGTTAACGTATTTCACTATGTTTAGATCTCTGTAGCTCATTTCTGAAGCCATGCTTTTGTTATTCTCTCCCCACCTATCCACTTGCCTGTATATTTACTTGTTTAAGGCTCCATATTTACTTTTATATTTCTGTATTTCTGCAAAATTGATGTTTAGCTAATGCTTCATGGTTTTTGTTTGTTGCTCTGTGTCTTATTTTATTTTGACAATTGGCTTTCTATCATAGGCTTGTGGAAGAAGCTGATTACAAGTCCACTACTGAACTTTTTGCCAAGAAAGGAGGTGATGACAAGACTCTTGATAATTTTATTCCCAAGTCTGAAAGTGACTTCGCAGAATATGCTGAGCTTATAACTTATAAGCTTCGGCCATATGAGGTGTGTTTTCGTTATCTTTGTTTTCCTTGTCTTGGGCTAAATTGAGAAAGTTCTTATGTTGCCAAAATACATCCTTGTATGCAGAAAAGTTACCATTATAATGGACTACTCAAGACAGTGATGAGACTAGCCATGACTAACTTGAAAGCAGCTGATGCCAAAGATATTGCATCTTCAGTCACAGCAATCGCAAATGAAAAGCTAAAAGCAGAGAAAGAAGCCACTACTAAAAAGAAAGGTAAAATATTTGCTAAGTTCATTGTCCCATCTTAAGTCACATGTTATGTCTCGATCAGAAAGGAAGATAATAATAAACACTTGGTTAAGTTTTTCACTTAATTGACCATTTCTAATCATGGATGAAGATGACGTCTAGTGGAAGAGCATATCATTATTGACCATAATTTAGCAGAATTACTTCCATATGTAATTGAGCATTTATGCTTATAGCAAGAGTTGGTAAATGCCATTGTCCCAAATAACTTCATAGAAGGCAGTTTATTAAGTTGATGAAGTTACTCCATGTGATAGCAATTACACTCTTGATGGTTTACTTTGGGTTTTGCATCTGTAATAATTCTCGAAATCAAATAAGAGTAAAATTAAAGAGGCATGGTTCTTTAGCTTTTCTTCTTTAGTTTCCGCTCCTGTTTCAGATTAAGTAGATATTATTCTTTGCATGAAATTTTATGTTATGCTTGTATAGTTGCATTTATCTCACTGCA
Organism: Corchorus olitorius; assembly: GCA_001974825.2. Taxonomy (NCBI): domain Eukaryota; kingdom Viridiplantae; phylum Streptophyta; class Magnoliopsida; order Malvales; family Malvaceae; genus Corchorus; species Corchorus olitorius. Next base: position 6,087 of record AWUE01022425.1, read on the forward strand.
TTTCTACCTTTCTTTCCAGGTAACAAGAAAAAACAGCTCCATGTCGAAAAAGCTGATGATGATTTTGCTGCTGTTTCTGGTGGTTACGATGATGGGGATGACTTTGACTTTATGTGATTCATTTGGGCAAATGCCACCCTTGTTGTGTTTGCAAGAGGATCCTGTTTTTACTGCAGCAACAATGTAGAGATGGATCCTACGGCTCTTTTTTATTTATTTATTTTTGTTCTCTTTCCAATTCTTGGAGAAATTTTAGTTGTCTGGACAACAAAAACATGGAGGATAGTGTTACATGAACCATTAGATTGAACTTACAGAAGCAAAGACTTCTAGATGGTTTTGAGCGGATTGAGTTGTGTTATATTCCAAATTTTAAAGATGTTTTTGAGGAATGTTGAGAACCGTTTCTACTGTAAGAATATATACAATTATTATTATACTAATTTTGTTTGTGCACAGAAACTAGTTGATGATATGGTTCGGGGACAAATGAAAGATAGGCATCATCCATCTATTATGAATGAAATTTAATTGTGGCCTAAAAATATTCAGACATGTATGATAGGGTTGATTCTGATAATCGAGTTATTGAAAAGATAAGAGACGAGATTTTTTTTTTTTGGTATGAGATTGTTGTTGCTGAAGCAGACGAGTATATATTGCCATAATATAATAGCAAATTAATCAGATTCCTAAGAATAGGATTGGTATATACTCCTAGTATTAAACATGATTTGTGTAAAAACAGGTATGAGCCACTAATGTTAGTATTAAAAAATGGGTTTATTAATGCTAATAGAGTTCTTATTGACCCGAGATTAAACTTTTTTTTTTTACATTGGGAACATTACAATTAAAGGACCTTTTGAAATATTCCAACAAATTACACTTTTTTTAATCACGAATCAAACTTGTGTTTTCATCCTTATCCTGATAAAAATTACCTTGAACATGAAATTTTTTAAATTTCCAATAGAAAATCATTGGATATATCAACTTTGTGGTAAAGACCATTGCATTTGTCATTATAAGTACAAAAAGGTTTGGATAATTGATTCTGCAACTTAGTACTTGACATTTGTTGCAATGATTAGATATATTCAGTTTTTTAATAGAGACATTAACAAACTTTCTGACTATATAGAGTTTGATTTATGTCATCAAAGAGAGATAGATCCATGATTTTGTTAATTTACATTTGTAGTTTTGCACTTATAATTATGCTCACAATCTCATTTCCTCGGAAACTCCAAACCTTGAAAAAGAAAAAACAATTTTAGGTATCAAAAGCATATCCTTAAACTTGATCCTATAAATACACCCTCCTTCACCATTGGAAATCACCAGCTATAGCAAACTTAATAAATTCTTCCAAATTAAAAAGCTTAGCCCATAATATATTCTTCAATTTGCTGAAAAATATACCCAACTTATCAAAAATCAACATGGGTATAACAAGTTACACTGATGAATACACTTCCCCAATCCCTCCAGCCAGGTTATTCAAGGCATTGATTCTTGACTCTCACAATCTCATTCCAAAACTCATGCCATTGGCTGTTAAGAGTGTTGAAATTACTGAAGGTGATGGTGGAGCTGGAAGCATTAGACAGATCAACTTTGCCCAAGGTGAAGTAAAAATATTTATTCACCCAATTACGTACCAATCTATATATATAGTTATGTCTCCAAGGGACACCCCAGTGGTTAAAACTTGGACTTCTTGCGAGTTCGAATCCTGGGATGAGCGGGGTGGATTTGGAGTAGGAGGGGGCTACCTTCTACCGTGTAGCTCATTTAAATATCATGTTCTTGAGTAGCAAAAAAAAATATATAGTCATATTATTGGCCTATATCAACTATAACATATATACTATATATTGATGCAGGAAGCAAGGTTAAGTGCATTAGGAACCGGATCGACGAGCTCGATGAGAAGAATTTTACATACAAATACACAATGATTGAAGGGGATGGATTAATGGAGGACAAAATTGAGAAGATTTCGTATGAGGCTAAGTTTGAGGCAACGGCCGAAGGTGGAAGCATAAACAGGATGAAAAGCACTTACTACACCAAGGGTGATTTTGTGCTTAGTGAGGAAGAAATCAAGGCTGGCAAGGAAAAGGCCTTGGCTATGTACAAAGTTGTTGAAGGCTATCTCATTCAAAACCCTGATGCTTATGCTTAATGATCAATTACATGTCTTCAATGTTTGTGCCTTGTGTGTTAGTTTGGGTGTCTGGCTATAAAATGGCCCTAATAAGGATTGAACTTTGCCTAATTCTTGTTTTGTTTTGGGTTTTTAGTTGTAATGTTCCTTCCTTCAATGTAAAAGGACACAATATTGTTGTCTTGTGTCCTTCTGAGTGTGTGATAAAATTAAGAATATTATAATTATGCAAGGAAAAAATGATTATGATTATAACTTGAATAATGTGTTCATATCTTTATTCTTACAACAATTAGTACAATCTTGACCTCTTCATCAAGTGGAGAGGAAAAAAAAAACCCAAAGACAAGACAGTTTGGCAGGCTTATATGGGACAATCATTAAGAAAGCATGATTTTCACATAATTAGGCCCAATACGATGCCGTTTGTAACAAGTCAACATTGCTAAACAAAGACTAAGAAGACCCATTGGCTTTAATCGTGCAGATTAAAGTATCATTGAAATGTAGACTTTAGAAGCTTCGTGCCAAACCCGCCACCAACTTTTTAACAAGTCTAAAAAAACCTTCATTTTCCAATCTTCAAAAGCTTTATTTTAGTTCATCATTTCTCTTCTTCTGTCAATTTCATCATACTTGTATTAATTAAGCTCAAAAAGTTTCCACAAGAAGAAGAAGAAGAAGATATGGGTGTTACGAAGATCAGTCAAACATTTCGAACCCAGGTGACTCCTGCCAGGATGTTCAAGGCCTTGATCCTTGATTCTCATAACCTCGGCCCCAAGCTCATGTTTTCATCCATCAAAAGTATTGAATTCATCCAAGGCGAAGGCGATGCCGGTAGCATCAAGCAGATCAACTTCACTGAAGGTAATCAATTAGTCACCCCATTAATTATTTCTTCGTCTTTAATCAATTATCACCATCATATCAATTTGGTTAAAATTTTGGGTTCTGGTTTTGTAGCTAGTCCTTTTAAATATGTGAAGCATCGGATCGATGAGCTTGACAAGGAGAAATTCATGTGCAAATACACTATGATCGAAAGCGACGCGTTGAGTGACAAACTCGAGTCCATCACTTACGAGGTGAAATTTGAAGCTTATGGTTATGGAGGATGCGTATTGAAGATGACTAGTGAGTACAAAGCAAAAGAAGGTATTGAGATCAAAGAGGAAGATATTGAGGATGGAAAGGATAGAGCAATTGGCATGTACGAAGTTATTGAGGCATACCTTATGGCACATCCTAATGCCTATACTTGAAATTATATGCAACTTTTTGTAATGATTTTGGCAATAAATTCCTAAAGTTTTGTTGTTTTTGTAATTGATCATGATTGTGTTGATAAATTTTTAGAACAATTTTTAGTTAAATGTATAATAATGGATTGTAAAACAGAGTAAAAACAGAGTAATGGGCAATTTCAATAGTATGGATTGTAATGACAATTGAAATGTACTTTTTTTCATTAATTTTACCCCAAAGTCGATGAATTTGAACATTTTCTGGAAATGAAACTATGAAAAATTCAATAAACCCAATGTGAAGGTAATTGTGCCCTTTATATTAAGTAAAGTTCTAAGTTCTCACCAAATCCAGAGCAAGGAAAAACAGAGTCCTAACTCTAAACTCTTAACCGTACTTACAAGGCAAGACAGGAGCTAAACAATGGTGTATTGTCTGAAAGATTTGTCTATGTTTGAGTTGAGTCCAAGTTAGTTTGGCCATGTTAGTCAAGTATTTCCGCCCATGTTTCAAAATCCGAAAAATATAATCTTTGAACATTAATAATTTAAAGAAAATTGATATTGAAACTCCTCAGCCCACAAAAATTGAAGTCTTTGAAATCAAAACCATATTGTGTGTAAATCACCTTGCACTTTCAGTCTTTAAAAATATAGCAAATATAAAATTAGAAATGAAGTGGACTGTTACCAAACCTATTATCTTTAAATACTGCAAAGAATATGTGCCATTTTGACAACAAAATTCACAAATCTGCAATTCTCTAATATTCTCCTATCTTTGTTTGCTAGAGCAATAAAAAATTAAGCATGGGTGTCACAAGTTTTAGTCAAGAATTCACTTGCCCGGTTGCCGCGCCGCGCATGTTTAAGGCCTTAATCATAGAGTCTAGCACTTTGATCCCTAAACTATTGCCCCAATTCATCAAAAGTGTGGATGTAATCCAAGGAGATGGAGGAGCTGGAAGCATTGAGCAAGTCAACTTCACCCAAGGTAACAATTTGTCATATATCTAACTTGAAAATTGAAATTGATCAAAAAAATTTGTGTTTCTTAATGATTTATATATCTCATCCATTGCAGCAAGCCATTTTAATTATGTTAAGCATCGGATCGATGAACTCGACAAAGAAAACCTTGTGTGCAAATACACCATGATTGAAGGAGATGCTCTAGGTGACAAGCTTACTTCGATTGCCTACGAAGTTAAGTTTGAAGACAATGGTGAAGGAGGTTGCATTTGCAAGATGACGAGTAATTACCACACGGTGGGGGAATTTGAGATAAAAGAGGAGGAAATCAAGGCAGGGAAAGAGAAAGCAATTGGGATATACAAAGTTGTGGAAGCCTATCTTTTGGAGAACCCTACTGTCTATGCTTAATTTTCCTCTTAATTATGCTTAAGTGGTTTAATGTGAAAACTCATTAATTGTTGCCAAAAAGGGAAAAAATGGGTTCTAGTACTTTACTAAGTCTAAAAGTTGCTTTTAAAAAGAAAGGTGTTAGTTAATTAACTTAAATCAATACTTTGTATGTAGAGCTTGTTGGATTATGGATGAGCATCATCATCTAAAAGCAGACATTTGGCAGGTTTTGGGTGGTCTAGACTCTAGAGAGTTGGTCAAACATGGTCCATTTTCAATCTCCTCCTTAAATCAAAGCTTTCCAATATGTTGAAAATTCCTTAAAAATTTTCACTGGCTGGGATCAATATCCCACAGCATCAAGCAAATTCTATATATATGCTGCATATATTCTCTAGAATTTAGAGTCAAGTTATAATTACCAACTTGAAATTGATCTTGACAGCTTGAATTCTTAAAAAACAGCTCAATCTTTCCAAGGTTAACTTCTTTTGTGTAAAAATTACAAGAATTTTGTACTTTTGAAAGCTGCAGAATAATCCCAAGCTTAATAATCCATGCATAGTCAAGATGAAAGCTTAAATAAAACAGTGTGAAATTATTGATTATTACAAAATCTAGCTAAAGCTATAGAGGAATCTAGGCAATGGGTTTCAATCTCCATCAATCTTTATGACAAAAATGAAAGGCATATCATATGCAGCAGGCTTGTGCTAAACAACAATTTCCTGTCAATTTTCATCTGCTATGCCTATATAGTGATATTTTACTTGTGACACAAGGATTCCTTGAGAGTGGATATCCATACACTTAATCAAAAAGCTACTTTGATCATTTTGACTACTCATTTTATATATGAATATTATGAACATTAATTCATTATAGAGATATGCATATGCAAATCATCTTTTTTCATCATTCTTTTAAAAATTTGGTCGGTTTTCGATATCCTTACAGCACATACATACATATATATTATGAATGGCTTAATTTGATGCATCATGGCCATCCCAAAAGCTAAAAAGAAAATTCCATTTGGCTCAAACCATTTTCAATGTCCATTCAAAAACACCGACTCTTTTCTGAAACCCTCTTTTTTTCCTTCATCTTGATCATGAATTTCACCCGCAGAAGGCAAAAAAAAATATGTAAAGAGATTCCTTGCATGCCCCACACATCTTTTGCCTTTCAAATATTCCTTTACACACCTCGTGTACAAATAAAATTCACCCTTTGATTCCTTCTTCATACTTCATACTCATCTCTCCACCATTATTATTGTTTCCATCTCTCTCATACATCAAAAAAGCATAATTTTTTTCCTTCTGGTTTTTTCTCCATTAGTTCTTCTTCCTCCTTGGCCTCATGGTGCCGGCCGAGTTAGAGGTAAGATTTTAGTATATTTCTTGTAATTTGCATCAATTGAACATTAATCAACTGCATTGCAAGAATCTGAAATGATTGTTCTTTTGATTAATGCAGAAGCCTCGAGTCACCGAGATACAAGTCCGAATGGACTGCAATGGCTGTGTGCAGAAGATTAAGAAGGCCTTGCATGGTATTCAAGGTAATGAAATGAAACAAGCAAGGTTTGGCTACATTGATTTTTTGTAATTTCATCTTGTTAATTTCTTTCCTTTTGATTGAAAATTGAAATCCTGATTTTGGTTTTATGTTTTTGACAGGAATTTATGAAGTTTATCCTGATATTGCTCAACAGAAGTTGACAATTATAGGGTGGGCTGATCCGGAAAGAATAGTTAAGGCAATTAGGAAAACTAGGAAGATTGCAACAATCTGTTCCCATTCAGAACCGTCAGAACCTGCTGCACAGCCGCCTGAACAACCGCCTGAAGGCGGTGCACCACAGCCGGGAACAGCTGCAGAGGGTGCAAATCCTCCTTCCCCATCAGAAGCTCCACCGGCGGAAGCTGCAGCTGCACAAACTGAAGCAGCAGCAAGCCCCATCTGCAGAGCCACCAAAAGACCAACCACCGCCAGAGAATCCACAACCAGAACCAGCACCTACAACCGCTGCTGATCATCATCCCAATGGCGGCAGCCAGCAGCCACCGCCGCCACAACAACAACCGTCTGGACCAAAAGATGTGGGGGAAGTTCATGTAATATACCACCATCCACCTGATCATTATGGACATAGATATGGGTATGTTCATAGTAGCTATGGAGGGCCATGGAGCAGACAATTATACCCCAATAGTCAACCCAATTTCTACCCTGAACCATTAAACAGACACCCAAATACCCAAGTTTTCCACCATGAACCGCCGCCTCATCAACCGCCTCCGCCTCATCAACCGCCTGCCTTCGTAACTCACAGCTACAACACATACAAACCGTCGCAATATGTAACAGAGTATGAAAATGTCCATTCACCGCCACGGTTTACCCATTACACTAGAATTGATCACTATAACGAAGATTATCACAATAATTACAGTAATTACAGCATTGGCAGCAGCAGCAGCAGCAACAATGGCAATGGCAATGGAAATGGGAACATTACATCAATATTTAGCGACGAAAATCCCAATGCTTGTAGAATAATGTAGATAGTTAATTGAAAAGAATAAACAAAATGAAGAGCTATAGAATCTTTTGAGGCGGCAATGTTTTTGTTTAAGAGCAAATAATATAACTAAAACTGCATGTGTTGAAAGAAGTATAGATTCTATGCTTGTAAGTGCTGGAAGAATCGATTCTGCAATCCACTTGTAAGAGAGTTATTATTTGGAAAATTGCTATCAAAGTCATTTTCTTGTATAAAGAATGTGCCAAACTTTCCAATTTTCAAATAACTTTGCCTTTGCCTTTGCCTCTTGTTTGATTAAATTAGTACTCAAATTAATCACGCAGATTTGCTAGTTTCTATTGCTACATTCTTTTAAGCTTGACCTTAATATATAGAATAAGATTCAGAATTTTATAAAATGCACAGGATTATGGTTAATTTCAGTTTTATAAATTACAACACTAGTAAGAAAATAACCAACAAAAAGATGGGATTTGATATTATAAAAATTAAGAAAAAAAAAATTTCTCATGCTACAATGGCAAATTAATGTGTGCCTTAGGCTAGAATTAGAAACAATCAGATGGCTGATAATAAAAACCTATATTTTCAAGGATCAAATAATATAAACACTGGACAAAATTGTGGAGAACACCCCATTTTGCTTTCAATCCACTCGAAAATGGGCTTGGAACCCATTTTGCAATATTTGAAAGCAAGTTCAGCTTAACATCTTAACCGGTCAAATTCAGGGCAAAATTAACAAAAAAATCGTCTAGTATTAAAATCACCTCTCTTCTTTATATCACCTCTTGCAAAGAAAGGTGGCTAATTGTCATCGTCGCTACTTATTTGGGATTCATCATCTTCTTCCCCGTAAAGAACATCTTCTACATTGTCATCGTCTTCGTCTTCGTCTTCACTTTCATCCATCTGGTGATCACTTGCAGAGAGTTGACTTTTGTTTTGAGCCGCCTTGTCAATCTGTTATCACAACACAAGGAACGCAATCAAAATGGCGATGACTAATATTTAATCTAAGTCAATGGCAACCTTCAGTTACCAACCTGTGCCGTTACAAGCTGTAATCGACCAGATAATTGTAGCAAAGACGGAAGAGCAGACCCTCTGGATCCCGTATTCTGGAAGAAAGGGAACATTGAATCATGATAAGTACAAAAATATTCCAACTAACAAAATCTCACCCTCGACAGAAGCTTAAGCTAAATGAAGATAAAAGCATGCTCATTAGAAACGAAGAGTCTTTCTTCCATAATATGTACCTTCAATAAGGAATTAAGCATCTGATCTAGGGATTCTTCAGACATGACAAGATGACCATGATTCAATAATATAGTATATATCCATGGAAGAACATACTTTCCACTACTTGACCTGTTGCAACAATAAAAAAGAGTAAAACTTTCAAACATTCTATCTTTATAGCTATTTTCTAGCCAGCAAAGAAGAAATTTGTTCAATAGAATCAATCAAGTCAGCTTGCTATGTAGGAGCAATAATGCAGTCAACAAATTTTGTCCCCATATAGAAGATAAACTATCAATCCATGTGTTCAACTGATTAGCTGCTTTTAACTATGTAATGACATATTGTACAAAATGAATGTTAAGAAGAGTACGATCAAACCTTGATTGCCACAGCCCAACCAAGTTTTCCAGCAACTTGGGTACCTCACTGGGCACCATTGATGAAACAGCTGCTCTCATCTGATATATGATAAATAAGTTAGCTTAGATAGATAATATCTTACTTAAAAAAAAAAGGAGAGAGAATAAGAAGTAAGTGGAGACTGTTTAGAATCGTAAACATCTATTTTGAGTTCTCAATCAACAGAAAACAAACCTTCTTTGGAGGCAAATCAGCTTCAAGATTAATACCATCTAATTTCATGGACTTTGGTGAAGAGTTAGATGTAAGATCATCAAGTATTTTCAATGACCTTAGCTTATCCTCCATGCAAAGTGCTTTGGAGTCAGATTCTACTTGCATCATGTCACCTGCAGGGCCAGTATAAAAGAAATGAATTAGGACCAAGAAAGAAGCATCATAACAAAATCTATGGCACTACTATCATAAAAGAAATGGTAGATACAGCCAAGAAATCTAGCAAGACAGATCCATATTGCTTCCTTCAACATATAGAGAACTTTAAACCCAAAAACAGTTGAAAAAACTAATACAATTAATTAAAGATTTTGTGCAATACTCAGAAGCTAGTACCTTTTCCATCAACACTCAAACTTTGATGTCTCCCCTTTTCTTTGTGAAGATCAAAAATCTTAGGGATTGGAAGTATGGCTTCCTCAGCATGTGCACGATCCAGTGCAATTACTATTAAATCATAAGAAGCAGTTAGCCATCATGCTAAATTGGACAAAATTAACATAAGATGGTCCTTGATATAGACCCATAAGCATCACTAACTTGATTACCAAAAAGGCTGCTATCACATCATATATACAATCTATAATTATGATTAATCTATAATTAATGATTATATGTACCTCTATTCTGTGCATCTGGCCCTTTCTTAGATTTCTTGAGGGACTGACTCATTGGAAGAAGGACTCCATTTGGAGAGCTACTCAACATCATGTCCTCACCATAGTGCACCACAATTTTCTGAAACGATGGTTTGACCAACAAGCCATGGGCAAGAAATGCATGCACAGATGCAGGCTTGACAATGCCTTGCAATTTTGCAGCAAATATTGCAGGTAATGAACCTTTGTGCGTTTTAGAAAAACTATCTTCCAAAGATAATGATACTTTTGTGGGCTTGGCCTCACGTACTTTCTCAACATCCTGGCCATACCAAAAATAACAAACACCAGTTTCTGAAATGGCAAGCACATAAATATCCCCATCGTTAACACATATGCTATCTAAAAAGACCGCAGGGTGCTCCATTGCTAAAACACAACTAGCTGACTGCTTTTTGCCTCCATCTGTTCTCCAGACAGCAATATATCTTTCACCAACAGCAGATGATAAAATAAACTTCCCATCTTCAGTAAAAATCATGCAAAGAACAGATCCCTATGAAGTTATAGAAAACACCTGGTCAAACATTGGCAGAAAAGAAAAGGAAGACTACAAGATTCAAAGTAAAGACATCCACCTAAATAGATACAGGTGTCACTATAAAACGAATAAAAACTTGAAAACACTCACAGGATGGCCAGAAAACTTTTGTATCTTTTTGTGATTAGAACAATCAAAAGTCTTCAACTGTGCAGCTGCAGTCACTAACATATTTCCATCTAAAAGAAAGATCCAAATCCAAGTGATAGAATCAGCGAAAA
>AWUE01022426.1:0-34182 GCA_001974825.2 Corchorus olitorius
TCTTCTTGTATTATACCAGAAAAAATAGGTAATAATACAAGGAAGAGAAGTGCAGAAGCAGTTCTAAACTTGCAGATTTAATCGTTTTGGCAATGTTAACATGAAATATTGAATGTTAAATCAATTGGGTTTACATTACAAATTACAATGAGTGAAATGCCTGGCTGGAGAATTTCAGTGACCTGACATGCTTAAAAAGGTAACATAACTTGGGACCAATTACAATGCTAACTTCAAGAAAATAATTGTTAAAAGGGACATAAGCCAATCGACCAATATGATGTTATCAGAATACAGAAGAGAAGTAGCATCTTCTGCAAAGTGGCAGGTTGATCCTATGTGACATTGCCACATGTTCTTTTGGTTCAGTCGAGTGTGAAGGAACTGGGAAGTGGCAGTTCCTCTAGGCAACTGGCAAGTAGCCCAAAGTGGGGATCAATGTCGTGTCGATATGGAGTAGTAATTGTAATATAAATTAGGTTTGAGTTTGTGAATGGCGAAAACAGGTGCTGGGAAAACTCCTCATATGGGGTTCAATGTAGCTCGATTTCAGATTAAATGCAGCTAGATTCCAGATTAGTCAGAGTCCAATGGAGTTACGGGATACCGGGGGTTAGTACTAAAAAAAAAATTTAGTCTAAAATTTTGCAAATGAACCTTCTGGCTCCTTCAAAGAAAGTCTATTGACCCGTTGCCAAAACGCATATTTCAAAGTTACTTGCCGTTGCACCGCCAAAGAAGTAACCAAAAAAAACGGAAAGAAAGGAAAAAGAGAAAAAGGAGACTTGAAAAGAATTGAAATCCGAACTGCATTTATTAAAAAGTAGCTGATCATTTGAAACAGCCATTGAATGACACATTTATCAGGTAATGGAATGAAGGTGAAGGAGTTGCAATTAAATGTCACATTTATCAGAGAGGTTAGGACATCTGATATACATACTTGAATGTATCTTCGATCCCTTGATCTAAACATTCTTTTTTTTCCTTTCCCTATGCTCAAACACATATAATTAGACACATACAAATGGACAAACTAAAAATTATACATAAAATGATTTACAAATTATGAAGCAGAAGGGCCCGGAATGATCATCTCTGCAGCTGCTCTGAAGTGTTAGTGGTAGATGATGTTGCCGTCCTGCCGTTATCTGTTCCGTTATCGACAGGCACGGGAAGTCCCCACTTCCTCTCCGCCTCTGAAGGTTCTATAACTTTGACAGAGCCGTCTGTCAGTCCCACGGCTAACTGATTGGCTTCCTGTGGGTGTGCTGTGACAACTGATGGATGCACAGCTTGGCTGCTGTCATGGTAGAAGATTGCAACCATGTATGTTAGACCACACGCGTATAAGTTTCAGATCAGGGTCGCCATGAAACCGGTATGTAAGGCATTTCAGAAATAAAATGGTGACACTGATATAAGATGGAATTACCTGTTGGACGATGTTTGAGAAATATATGCAGATGGTGCAATACGACATCGCAGCCTCAAACTATCAGCATCAAATATTCCAATGTTACCATCAGCGAAAGTAGCATAAACTAGTTGGCTGTTGCAGGAATATACTGCGCTAGTTATAGGTGAAGAGAGTACTTCTTGTGGCGTCCACTGCAATGTATAATAAAATTAAGATTTTGTTCACTGCATGCATATTTAAGAAGTTCATCATATAAGGGATAGCTTTGTACCTGCCGTATGCGTTCCATCTTGTTAGCATCATATATAGCAAGTTGTGATTCATGGGACACTAACAAGCGAACTTGATCAGAGTGAAATTGCACTCGAGTGTCACCCTGAGGTGCCTTTCCAGCTGGCAGTTGAAGAGCAACTGATTTTATCTTTTCCCAGTTTTCGGAGTTCCAAAAGAATAGCTGCAAAAAAAAAGAAGCCAAAGCCAACCAAATCAGAAGACTGAAAAGGGTAATATAATAACCAACCACTGCTCATACGTATCTATCAGCTAGAAGAGACATAATACCTGAGCATCAGCACCAGAAGAGACCAGGATGTTAAGGCTGGTTGAAAATGCTAAACCGGTGATGCGTTTTTGGTGACCCCTCAATTTTGTTTTGACCTAACAGGAAAAGAGCACATCTTTTCATGTTGAATTTCAAAAGGTACCGGTATCAATGGAAGATGTTGAAATATGCTTAAATCATCTACCTCATCCACCCTGACATTGTAAATATGCACGGCTGAGTCTTCCATTCCAATCGCTATGATATTATTATCTTGAGGATGAAATGCCAGGAAGGTTGACGCTGGAGGAGGTGGCATAAAGGTTGTCATTACCTGCAAATCAACGAAATTGTCATATCAAGTAAGGATCACTTTAAAAGGAATAAAAATTTCCAATCACTTTACCTGATCCAAAATCTGACAGTAAAAACAGAAAAGATCGCAAAATACACATTAAAAGTTACCTTGAATGTCATCATATTAAACAATGAAACCCTTCCACCACATGCAGACATTACATAGGAATCATTCTTCGACAGTGCAATGCATGGAACCGCATCTTTTTCAGAACTATCTGGGATGTCATTAGTCATAATAAGACCACTGGTTGGTTGCCAATGTTGTGGAACAATGCTAGCAGTAGCCTATAAAACCGCCAAAAAAAAAACAAAATTAGAGAAGGAAACTTATTTACCAAAATTTTGAGCACAACATAGGTATATAGACATTTCCATGTATATTTCAAAGAATAATTACATATGAATGTTTCAAAGCATAAATCACCTTGCCAGTAGGATTTTGTTCATTGCGACTCCATTTCCATAATTTCTGGACCCCATTTGTCCCAAGAGCCAGAACCCCAACACCAGAATTTGTGTAAAGAAGTCGAGCAACCTTGATAGACCGACAATTTAAGAATCATAAAAATGAAGGTCAAGAAAGGCAAGTTGAAAACAAAAAGGAGGAGACGATAAAAGATATTAAAGCAAAACCTTGCTAGCGTTTTCCGTGTTCTCTGGCATGGTGACAGTTCGACACTGAGTAGGTTCAACAATCTCAGTCAGTTCCCAAGGTTTGGTTTTATCAGGTACATCCTCCAAAATTTTTGGCTTTTCAATGCCTTTACTCATTTGTTCAACTCCATTCTACAAGAAATTGTAACTACAATTAGATGGTAGGTCAGGAAACCAGTTAAAAGGTAGAGCTTAGTGCATGTGCAGCATACAAGAATAGGAGAAGGCCTGGCTGGACTGTCTATACGTTCTACTTTGCTAACAACTGGACCGATGCCTGTACCAATAGCAGAACTAGAAACCTGATCCATAATCAAGCATAAAGTCAAGTTATTAATAAAAGCTCATAACTAGATACAAATTCAAAGGAAGGTAGATTGTAATTGAATAGTAACCTTCATCTCAAGGGGCATTCTGGATGCTTCATAAGATCGGGCCTCCATTGTCCTCAATGCTCTAAGGCCATTGGCATTGGCAAGAACCTTGAATCCATTGTCCGCAGTAGTAACAACAAGCAAATTTCCTTCCTTGTTGAATCTCAATCGGGGAAGACTCTATACCATCCCAATATCAAGTAAGATAACCATTTGTGCATCCAATCTACAAAAGATACATACAACAGGAAATCAAATGACAAAATAGATGCTAACCGGAAGTCCCCCCTCAGCTTCTGTGCTGGTGAGGAGGTTTGTATTGTCCATATCCCAAAATTTTATCTGGTTATCATCACCAACAGCCAAAAAGCGATTCCTTGTTGTGTCAAACTGTACAACCCCACTAGAATTCTTTCTGAAACCAGAATATGTCCGCTTTATCTTTCCTTCACTTTCATTCCATTCAACCAGGAAAGAATCCCCATCTTTACTAGTCCCACAAGAGAATAATCTGAATCAGAGAGAGGATTGTTAATATTTTACATTTCATATAAGGCCAAGGAGACTTGTAGCATCGGTGTAGAAGAAATTGCTAACCCATTGAACATGTAATCTACTTACCTACTACCATCAGCACTGTAAAGCATTGTTGTACACCACTGCCCAGGAGCATCGTAGTCAACCCTAGAGCCCATATTGTCATACAACCATGCCTTGATTTTGCCATCAACAGCAGTCGAAAATATAAACTGCAAGAGAATAGATAGAGAAGATCATGGTAGATGCAGCAGTTGAAATATAAACTTGCAACACATATTAAGTACTTCTATATCAAAAGATAAGAACTTCTTACCTGAATATTTTCCTTTTGGTGAGGGCAAACAGAGTAAACAGGTGCCTCATGGCCTTCAAAATTGAATAGCTTATTTCCGGCCAAATCCCACACCTGCAGGTGCAACTAAAAGTGAGAAGACATGAAATTTAAAGGAAATTAAAGTAGTCTATTTATTCATTTCCCTCACCTTTATTAACTTATCATCTCCACAAGTAACAACACAGAGTTTTTTGTTTGGATGAGAAAAGGCCAAGTCATTTACACTACCCACATGGGCATCAATCTATTAGAAAAGAGATCATATGGCAATTATCAGTTTAAAGTTATGAGTAATGCCTCCTTGACGGAAGTACAAAAATTGAATTAAAAACATGCCTCGAGATGTGGTCGTAGATCATTAGGCCCTTGATAGGCATGCAAATGAACAAGATGTTTCGTAAATGCAACTCCTGCAACAAGACAAGTTCTATAAATACGCTAAAAGCAGCAAGTTATTAGGGGTAAATCACTGTTGAAGCACATACCAATCAAATTCCCATCTGGGCTCCAAGCTACACGGCTTACAGATATGGATGAATCTTTCACAATACTAGCCTGCAAGAGACTCTCAGTTGTAATCTTAATATATGTATTTTCCCAAAATTCCAGCATTCCAAAAATATAATAGCACAGCATTTTAAGATGAGATATCAACCTGAAATGGAACTGAACAAGAAGCCATATCCAATATCTTGAATGGTTTCGACACCAATCTCTCTCGTGTGCCAACTTCCCATAAGGAAATTTCACCATTGCTACAACCAACTATTATAAAGATGCATAAAGCAAGTTAAGCACATACAAACCCCATCACTATGAAAATAAAGGAATGAACTTTGATCCAAAATTACTCTGGGCAGGATGGGGAGTAAGGTAGTCGTTGATTATACCAGTAAGTAAAGTGTGATGAGAAGGATGGAAATCCATGCTCGTCACATTGGATCCTTGGTGAATGGTACAAGCAACAGATCTAGGTAGGTCATCAAGAGACCATGAAGCTTGTTGAGGGGGGGCAGGATAAGTGACCTGAACACATTTTTCATGATTGATTATCGTATATAACAGCATAGTTGCAAAATATGTGGGGAAGTATGCAAAAATGCCATGGAAGAATATGAGCTCATTGAAGATTTACCTCATCAGCAGATTGTGCAGACCGCAAACGTTTCATTAAGTGATCATGTTCAGGGCTGCCATATTCAATCATTCCAAGCACATTTGATGGTGTTCTTGGGTGTTTTAAACCTGAAACTGTAACTAAATAAGATTAGCTATGTTCCAAAGGAAAAAAAGAAGGAAAGGGTACAATCTCCACCCACCCCTACCCCTCTCGTTCTCTCTTCCACCCTTGTACACCATTTCAATGAAGGAATTATGGATCTTGAACTTATATTTATATAACAGTTAACAACTTATGTCAAGCTTAATGAATATGCAAGCCAAGTTTTGGAGAATCCCCACTCCCCTCTCATCAGGATCATTCCAATATATGTCACATAATTACTTTGTCTACCATGATGTATCTGACTGCCAAATACCAACCACAATAACAACATTAATTTACCTTGATTTTGAGGAATAGGCAATGACGATGCAGAAGCAGCTACGACAGCAGATTGGACTGATGAGGAAGGATTGGCATTTGCCATCCAGCCAGCTAAAGCATTAGCATTAGCATTAGCATTTGCAGCAGCAGCAGCAGCTGCTGCTGGTGGAAAAGGCTGCAATGTAATAATAGGAAACAAAAGACATCTAATGTCAGCACGAGAAGCATACACCAACAACATCCACGATTCAAAAGTATGAGAGACGTTAGGATCATACTCCACCATGTGCTCCAAGTGGAGCATAAGTTGAGGGCTTAGCAACTGCTGCAACTGGAAGAGTTACCGGGGTAGGTGCACGAGCCCCATTTGGAGTTGAACAACTATGATCAGTGAATAAGGTTTTGATATCTGGATTAGGCCTAGGGTTCTTACACAGTTGGTGCTGCCAATTCAAACTGCAATAAGCAATCAGTCAAATTCAATATCAATACATTATCCATTCACCATAATTACAACTAAAAGTGCTGTCCTGCAACAGAACACAAAGTTCACCTTTGG
This sequence comes from Corchorus olitorius, assembly GCA_001974825.2. Taxonomy (NCBI): domain Eukaryota; kingdom Viridiplantae; phylum Streptophyta; class Magnoliopsida; order Malvales; family Malvaceae; genus Corchorus; species Corchorus olitorius. Next base: position 6,329 of record AWUE01022426.1, read on the forward strand.
TTAATCAAAGTTCGCAAACGGGATGCCTTCAAACCAGGGAAAGCAAGTTTTTCCCGGAACAAGGGGTTCGCTTCTATTAATTTCTTAAGCTCAACGAGCATTATGCTCCGAGCCGATTTAGTATCACCATACTTTGATAATTGCTCATTTTCCCTGCATTATATCAGAAACAGAAACCCAAATTACCTTCAATTATCAATCCAAAACCAACCATCAAACTCCACAATCTTAATTAGCAATTACCTAAAGTTCTCTAGCGTTAAAAGCTGCGTAATTTCCTTGTAAAGTTCTTCATTAAATGTCGAAAAAACTTTCAAATCCTTCACTAAAACCTCGACGGCTTTTCCTCTGTCCTGCCTGAAACAAAAAAGACAAAAAAAAATATATTAATTATTATATAATTACACAAAAATCCTTCAAATTTAATAAGCAAAAAACAGATATTACTTGTCCAAAGCTTCTAGATACTTCTGCTTTCTTATCTCGAAGAAAATCTTCATTGAATATCTGTTATCATCAACTTTAGTAAATCCAGAGAGGTATCTCTCAACTTCGTCCCATTCCCCTGCAAGAGCTTTCTCTTCGAAGTATTTCATGTTGAAGAAGAAGCCTGACTCTTGCTCTAACCTGTAAGCTCCAACAAAACGACACAAACTTTCAATTAAAACGACAACAGCAACCAAAACAACTAATTAAAATGGAAATGAATTTTAAAAAAAAGCTCACTTGTGAACGGTCTCTTTGAATTTTTCTTCTTCAAGGAATTGAAGAATTAAAAACACTAATTCTCTGCTAAGAGACGACATTTCTTCTTAATTCAACAAGAGGAAAAGCTAAGCCGATCCACAAATTGAGAATTGAAGTTAAAGAGTTAGGGTTTTCAAGAGAAAAAGAAGAACGGAGAGAAGCGAGAAGGAGTTGAAAATGGTAAGTCAGAAATTGAATTGAAAGGAGAAGAACAGAGGCGGTGAAACGGCGGCGTTTCTTGGAAGTTAGCGGCGGCTGCTGCTGCTGAGAGAGAAGAGGGAGGCTTTTAAGGTGGAAAATTGGTCGTACTTGGACTGATTTCTAGGGTTAGGCGGTTCCATTTCATGCTTGGCGTTCAACGAGAACAGTAGAAGGGGAAAAAAAGCTGCCAAGCCAAAAAAAAATTAAAAGAGGAAAAAAAAAAGGAAACAACTTGAAAAGAAAAAGATAAAGAAGAGAGAGAAAGTGAGTTCTCACTTTTTTCGATGCGTTTTTGCAGTGTCTCTGCGTCTCACCGACCTATCACTTGAGATGTACAAATACATATCACTAAATTGATAAGCTATTACTCCAGTTATAACTTTCCTGAAATGATAAGTACGTCAGCTGATATCGCGCTTCAGGATATGTTCAGGTGCGGACTCGACTTCGAAGAACCGGGTTGGAATGGAAGAGAGTTGTGTTTATTGGAGTACGTGGCGCTAAATTATTGGTTTAATGGAAGTTGTTGAGAGAGAGTTGTGATGTAGACTTGTAGAGGAGTAGAGCCTGGGTTCTTACATGGTTCTCGCGGAACCGAAAATGGGAACTTAAGTGGATTGAATAAAAGGGTACTAAAATCCACCACATGCCGTTGTGTTGTCGGTTGATGACGTGTCGCGCTTTGACGTTGCATCTGATTGACTTCTTCAACTCTGTTCATGTGTCCGAATTTTTATTTTCCTTTTATCCTTTTTAAATATTTTTTTATTATGGTATCTCTATCTCGCGAGAATTTGTCGACTAGAATTTGGAATGTAAGAACCGGAAGCTTCCAAGGAATTTATTAATTTAAAGAGGGAGAAAATTAATTAAAAATAATAATAAATTAATTACTAGTGACTACAAATTTACAATTTTCCTATTCTTCTCTATATATTTTTTTTATTTGGCTTCTCTCCAATCCATATTAGGATGAAGTCACCTGGATATTTGCTCTATAAATCATATTTATTTGGTTTTTTTTTTAGAAACAACGTATCAAAATTGAATGTGCAATTTTAGGATTCCCGGCGAAACAAGCACAAGCTGGAGATGCATTCATTTTATCCTTTATGCAAGCAAAGGCGTGTTTGCTTTGCCGTTCCGGCGATCGGATCTTTAGGAGGGGGCAGAAGTTTTATTTCTTTCTCAATGATTTGGATTGGGTCGATGATCGGAGTCGCGATAACAGCGTAAAGGTTCCGTTGAGAATAAAGAACCGAGGAAGGGATAGAGAAGAGAAAAGAGAGAAGAAAGGAAGAAAGGAAGAAAAATTAATTTCCATACTCTATTTCTCTTAAAATTATATCAAATGAATCCAACCCTTTAATTTTGTAAATAACCACTTGTTTTTATCCTAATATGGACCGACATCTCCCATCCAATTTAAGGATTGGAGAGGAGTCAAATCTTTTTTTTAATGAATAATATCTTTCTTTTTTTTCACAAAAGACTTCATATTACATCCTAATTCTTTTTCTTTTTCCACTTGGAACTTGGAAGTAACATATTCTATACATACAATAAAATATAGTTAAACAAATCAAAATACACAAATTGCTAGATCAACGTTTTTCATTTGTGAATGGTGCTTATTTATCATCAAGTTGACATTTGTAAACCTATACTATATATTTAATTAAGATGTCACATCAAATTCTGTAAACATCAAAATAGGACAATATACATGTGTTAAATAGGTTTGTGTTATCATGAAAAGTTTTATTTGTAAGTGCGGGAAAAAGAAGAAAATCAAGTGATAGGTCCTTACAATTCATTTAATGACGTTGGTTACAATGTGATCTCCCAAAAAACTAGTTCACAATGTTAGTGATGGTTAATTTAAAATTAAAATGAGAAAGATTAAACTCATGGTTGAAAGTTTGTGTCAAAAAAAAAAAAAAACTCCAACCCTATCTAGATTCAAGTCGTTGTAAATTCTTATTGTACAAAATTGAAAAATTTGCAAGTGAAAGTCCAATGAACCATAAATTTTCAAATGTGTTAGTAGTTTGCCTTGTAAATGAGGTAAAGTTCTCAATATTTTTAAAAGTTTTATCAATTCGGAGGAAGGGAAAAAATTATAGGAGATTTTATGGAAGAAGTCACCTTAATCTTATCATCTAATTAATTAGATTTTTTTTATATTTACAAGTTAACCTTATTCGAACCGTATTGGCCCATTATGGAGGTAAAACTCGCTTGAAAATGATTTTATCCATTCACAAGACTCGAACTCAATACCTTATTTAAGAGGAATAAGTGGCAAACCACTTGAACCAACCACTTGTTGGTATCTAATTACATATATTAAACATTACGATCACGTAAGAATTCAGTCAACATTAGAAAATTTGCACATTGATTGCATTCCTGTCAAATATGGAGGATTTTACACACTCATCCTTATATCACCAAGATCTTATTATTTATAAGAGTGAAACCATGATGTGAAGGTAAAGCCCCTTGTTGCAGGAATTGAACAACGAATGTTTGTATCTAATTCAACAATCAACCTTTCTAATTCCAATTTCTTAGCTAAATAAAGCCATTCCTCTCTAATACCCATCTAATTAAAGGAAAAATACTAGTAGTAGTAAAAAAGAAATGTATATTTTCAACAAAAAAAAAAAAGAAGGAAATGTATATGAAAGTAGAAAAAGAAAAAGGAAAAAAAAAAGGTGATAGATTGAGATCCAAATCACGTGATAAGAGTCTCAATCTACCTTTTTGATGCGGTATAAACGCGAGTCATATCACGAGACAAAATGGCGCTTGACATTGAAGCCTACAGTTTTCTTCCACGAAAGCGACTCTTGACACGTGTCAGTCGTTTGGGTCACCTTCTTGTGCCTAAATGACGAAGAATTTGGTCCCACCAACGCTATCCAAGCCGCAGCGTGCAGGGACCCCACCGCTCCACCATCTACCGTTACACTTGGCAGTTTATCATTTGCTAAATTTGGTAGAGTCAACGAGCCATTGGCAGTTATAATGAGGATTTAGTTTACCAGATTATTCTCACGGAATCAACAATTTTCTATTCTTAATTTTTTTTTTAAATATTCTGAATTCTTTTTAAGTTTAAGGAAATTGACAAGGATATATCTAAATGATCGAGTGTTTATCAAAAATGGAAAATTTCGTAAAAGCCGTTGTTTCTTCATCTAATCATCTTAAATACGTCAACTTAAAGACTTTCCTTTATTGTATAAAGATTTCGGTGCTCCCGTTGTGATGCTCTCACTTTTCAATGTGATACTCCCATTCAATTCTGATCATTGGATGCAGCATCTATTTTCCTGACCATCGGATACTAAAAGGTTTAACCTGCTAAACTGGTTTTAAAAACCTTCGAGAATGAATTCGTATGTGATAGTCCTCGTGATAGATTTTTATATCTTTTTTATTCCAACCGTTGATATCAATTACATTTTTTTTCTTGATTTATTATTTTTTTTCTCTAACTTTTTTACGTTTTTTACCATCGTTCATTTGAAACAGGAACAAGTTGATGAAATCGCTCATGCTTTGTTAAACACCGGTCCCACATTTTTATGGGTTATGAAACCGCCGCTGCCAAGGCTCAGCCTTCAACCCCACACTTTGCCCGAAGGATTCTTAGAGAAAGTAGGTGATAAGGGCAAGATCGTGAAATGGAGTCCGCAAGAAACGTAAAAAAGGTTAGAGAAAAAAATAATAAATCAAGTAAAAAAATGTAATTGATATCAACGGTTTGAATAAAAAATGTGTAAAAATCTATCACGAGGGCTAACACATATAAATTCATTCCCGAAGGTTTTTAAAACCGGTTTAGCAGGTTAAACCTTTTAGTATTCGATGGTCAGAAAAATAGATATTGCATCCAATGGTCAGAATTGAATGGGAGCATCACATTGAAAAGTGGGAGCATCACAATGGGAGCATCACAATGGGAGCACCGAAGTCTACACCTTGTATAAATACTAAATTTTCACTATTGGTAGTATTGATTTACACATAGAGTTAAATGTAAAGATTTCTTTTAGGGAAAAATGTAAAGACTTAAATAAGTTGTTATATTTGAAATTCGTGAATAAAACTCATAGTTAGACGCAATCCAACTTTAAATTAATCGAAGGTAATTGCTTCGATAATCATCAACATTATGTTATTTGCCATCGTTTATATATGATCTAATATACACCAAGTTGTTAGATTAATTGGTATGTGTATTTTATCTGAATCATGAGGTTCTTAATTCAAATCTCACTGCATTTGAGTTTTATCTCATTTTTTATATGGATTTTGTGCCATTTTATATGAGCTTGGTTGGTTTGTTACATTTATTAAGGTTGTGGACATAGTTTGTATTTGTGATTTCTCATTTAATTGTTTGAGCACAAAGACATATTGATTGTAATGAGATTTCTGATTATTGTATTAGAAAAAATCTAATCTAATTTAATAAATTTAATTGGAGGAAACGAAAAAAGTAGTGAAAACATATTTTATATAGGCAATAACAAAATAAACATGTCATAACTCATAAGTCATTGTAGTCTATAAGAACATGTGAGGGTTTGACTCTTATTAGCTTTTATTTCTTAAGTTACTTTTAAAAAAAATAATAATCTTTTTCTTTTTTTGTTCAAATTTAATAACCCTTTTCTAAATATAGAAATTCACAAATACTTATGTTTTATCCTATGTGATGATGCATATATCTATTCATGTTCTTGAAGGGTTCAAATCCTAATAGTCTTTCATTCTCTCTTGCCTAATGGGCCAAAAATAGGAAGAAAAATGAAAATCAATCAAGGGTTTCAAAGTTGCATATGATATGAACCATAATGAGTAGTGAAATATATACCAATCCATTTTATGTATTCAGCAATGTTGTAGTCCTTAGACTATAATGCTTTGATGAATATATAGAAAGAGTAATAAAATGAGCAAGATGAGAGTTTTCCCTTATTCACGTTTCAATAAGGATGCAATGTAATTACCAGATACCAGAGATCATTTAAAAAAAAAGTTCTCACTAAAACTATATATTCAGAAAAAAAGAAGTTGATTGGGCTTGGAGACTAGGACCATCATGGGCCAGGTTGAACTATTAAACAGAAAAGCCCAGCTAAGCTTAGCCAAGACCAATAGTTACTTTGGGCCAAGATATTGAACCATGTCCATGTTCCCTTTTCAAAGCCATATCGCCTCCAACGGAAACGCAAAACCCTCAAAAAACCCGCACTCAACCCCAAACGCCCAAAGGAGGAGAAGAAGAAGAAGAAACGACTCAGAGCTTCAATGGCGGCCAAGAACCAACAAACGCAAAAACCCAAAAAGAGAAAGCAAATATCAAGCGCCAAAGTCGAGCGAGATAGCTCAAAATCCAAGAAGCCGAAGCTCCTTGCCTCCAACCCATCAAAAAATCCTCCAAATAAGCCATTTAAGAAACCTTTCAATTCACCCAAACAGAAACAAGGACGACCAAATGATTCAAAGTTTCAGAAATCAGATTCTGGGAATGAAAATAAAGAGCTCTCAAAGCGAGAGCGTCGCCTCCAGGCCAAGGTTATTTTATTTGTTTTGATAGGAAATTGAAGAGCGCAATCTACTTCTTCTTCGGTTTTGTTAACGTTTATAGTTTTATTGGTTATGACAGGAATTGGCGGAAGCTAGAAAGAAGAAGAGGAAGCCACATTATACTCTTGAACAAGTAAGTTCATTTTGTGCTTTCATTACTCCCAAAAGAATGGTTTACAGTTGAATTAGGAGTAATTTGAAAACTCGTACAATGAGCGACTCGGTGAATTTATGGCAATTATTGACTGAAGCAATTTCTGCTTGTTTTACTTTGTAATAGGAGCTTGCATCCCTCTGGGAAAAGATGAGGCGTCGAAATATTGCTAAAGAAGACCGATCAAAGTATGTTTTTGGGAACAAATATTATGCTTATATATATGGGTTTTACTCCCTCCTCTCTTTTTGAATTAATTATTGCCAAATAAAATGTTCTCAGGCTGATAACTGAAGCCCTACAAAAAATGAAGGGAAAGATTCCAGAAATTGCTAGCTCTCATGTTTCTTCTCGTGTTCTGCAGGTTGCTTTTTACCAATTTCTTTTAGATTCAAATTAATTCTGCTGTAGTCGTCTATGGTTGTTTAACACTATTCTTTGACCTCAGACTTGTGTTAAGTACTGCTCACCAACAGAAAGGGATGCTGTATTTGCAGAGCTTCGGCCGCATCTTCTCACCCTTGCATGCAGTACCTATGCAGTGCATCTGGTGAAGAAAATGTTAGATACAGGTATGCTCATGCTGTGTTAAGGACTAGTTTGTATAGTCTCTTCTGTGTGATGTTCATCCTATTGTTATCATGGTCTCATGTTACTTATATATGATGCTTGCAGCATCTAAAACACAGCTGGCAGGGATTATCTCCTCTCTCCGAGGCCATGTTGCTTCTCTTCTTCGGCATATGGTTGCGTCTGTAGGTATGTTGGAGTTTATTCGCTCACCTTAATAGTTGAATCTAATGGTTCGTTTTCTATAAGATAAGTCTCTAAGTGAGCTTGATATCATTCGCATGTGAGATATAACATATGTTGAAGTGAGTGATATAGCTGGTTTATATATACGAGGCAGAACTCACCATAGCTTTTTGAGTAGTAAATTGCTTCTCAACCGTTGCTAATGTGAATGTCCTTGCTTATCCATTTGCAGTTATTGAGCATGCATATCAACTGGGAAATGCCACTCAAAAGCAAGAGCTTCTTATGGAATTATATTCTACAGAGCTTCACCTGTTTAAAGACCTGGCATCCATCAAAGAGAGCAGGTAAAACATAATAAATTTGTAATGTATTGCTCACAGCTGTCATATATTGGTGAATGGTCAAAGGATAGTACTATCTTAAATGTTATAAATAATTGATAACTAATCATGGAGGCTGATGGGCACTTCAAAAGTTTCTGATGCTATTAGGTTACTGTTTCCATGGCTGTGTTTTCATGTGAGTGTCCTAGGTAGTGTGTTGCATATACTTGATTTCATGAAGATATTCTTCTTCAGCATGATTTTACATACTCTTTTATGTGAGTTGGTAACATTTTCTGACAATTTTCTATAAAACTTCAGGTTAATAGATATAATTTCAAGGCTGGACCTGCAGAAATCTTCTGTTTTACGACACATGAGTTCAGTCATTCAACCAATCCTTGAAAAAGGAATAGTTGACCACTCCATGATACACAGGGTGTTAATAGAGTATTTGAGCATAGCCGATAAGGTATTAAAGATCGTAACATGCATTGTTGAAACATTTTCTAGGAGTTTTGCAATGCGATAGTTCTCTTTCTAAAGTAAGTTTGTCAATAGCCCTCTGCTGCAGATGTAATTCAACAGCTGTCTGGTCCACTCCTAGTCCGAATGATCCATACCCGGGATGGGTCTAAGATTGGGATGCTTTGTGTCAAGCATGGGAGTGCAAAGGTTTGTAGAGTTCGGCTGGAAAAGTTTTATAGAACCTAGTACAGAAAAGAACCTGTAAAAAATTGATGTTATATCCTTTGAGGATTCTAGGCTTTTTTTAACTTGTGAATTATTGTTATTGTTTTTTTTATAGGAAAGAAAGAAAATTATCAAGGGAATGAAAGGCCACATAAGCAAGATAGCTCATGATCAATGTGGGTGCATGGTAAGGATTGCTTATATATTTCTATCCTCGTGTGTGTATATATATATATTGGCTAGATATACTTCTATCCTCGTTAATTTCTGTTTTTGGTACTTGAGCATGTAAATAGAACTGTAGTTATGACCAACTCAATTGACAAAATGCACATTATCATGCGCTTGATGCTTATATTTGTTGTGTATTGAATCTTTGTTGTAAGCTTCACTATGTATGGTTTACTTTCAGGTACTCGTCTGCATTGTTTCAATGGTCGATGACACAAAGCTTATAACAAAGGTTAATTTCTTTTAAGAGACATTTCACTTTTCAGTGCTACTTGTCTATATATTCTGCAGTGTTGTTTCCTCATGGTTTTTTGTCACTTGAATTTTTTTATTACAGATTATCCTCCGTGAGCTTCAAACAACTTTGAAAGAAATTGCTTTGGACAAGGTCTGTCATCAGTAATCATTAATTTTTAAGAAGATAACTTGGTTGTTCTTATTATTATTTTAGAAAAAGCACTAGCTCACAGAAAATTTGTAGTTTTTGCTCATAGCTTATACCTTAGTGAAAAAGTGTCCTCACTATAACCTGAAGTATTCATCTGGTTGAACTTTCATCCAATAAATTCAGGAGTTGCCCAGCTATTATTATGTAAAAATTTTTCATCTTCTATTTCTTTTAGAATATCCATAGAATGGATCTTATCCCTAAAGTTCCCCTGTTTGTTGGAGCTATAGTACCTGGTGGGCCTCCATTTGGCAGTCTGATTTTAGTTCAGTCTTCAATAAATCTGCATTGCTTATGGATTTTTGTTACGCCATTTTTCAATTTCAGAGTGGAAGGCGATTGTTATTACAGCTGCTTCATCCAAATTGTTCACGCTATTTACATCCTGACGATCTGGCTTCTCTAAATTTGTCTGTTCCCTCACTCAGTGATAAGGTAGTTTGAAAGCTGTGATTTTTAATTATCCCAAAAGGGCGTGAAAACTGTAGTTTTTAGTACAACAATCTTAGACTGCAAACAACCTCTGGTAGAATTTATTGGTTTTTCACCTTGTTGTCAGAATGAGTCAGAAGTCAAATCTCAGAATATTTCAAGGGATGAAGAATCAAATGAAGAGGAAGTTGGCAGTGATAACGATATGACAGCTAGTGAGTCTGGTAAAAGTGATACTCCTGCGGAGAACCTTAACTCAGTTGAGGGTGGGAAGAAGGATCCTTCCTTGAGGAGGAGGGAGTTGCTAATCAGCAGTGGGCTTGCTGAGGTTTGTTGCCTCTCTTCCCCATAGGGTGGTCCATCCTTGTTTATTACATGTTTTATAGAAAAATCTTTTATAGTCCATTTTATTTACCTCTTCCAGTTTACAGTTGCTCTTGATTCTTGATTCTTGATTCTTTGGACCTTAGTGTTGGATATATTTGCAATATTTCATGCCCGGAATTACGATTAAACTCAGCTTGAATTGAAGTTCTCATAATATTTATTTCTGGTTAACTTTGGTGATGGTTGGTATGCAGAAACTTGTTGATGTGTGCATTGAGAATACAGGAGAGTTGCTTAGGTCAAATTTTGGCAAAGAAGTAATTTATGAGGTAATCATCCTTTTTCCCCATGATCTTCCATACCGTGTTAACTGTGAGCTTGTCATTTTCTGCTCAAAGTAGGTTTTAGTTTGTACCATTAAGGCACTCTTTGCTCTTGAATTTAAATAGTTTCCAGTTTGATCTGTTATTGAACCATTTTCCAATCCATATTTAATCTCATGACTTGGCACATCTAAAAATAATGCAGGTTGCCATGGGGGGTTCTGATGGTATTCTCCGCCCAAGTTTGGATGAAAAGTTGAATAGCTTGCATGAAGCTATAGCAACACTTGCAGCAAAGGTTAAATCTGAAGAATCTGAGGAAGAACATGTGCTTGAAAATTTCCATTCTAGTCGCACCATAAGGAAACTAGTGTTAGACTGCCCTGCATTTGCTTCCACGTTATGGAAGGAAGCTTTGAAAGGAAAGTGTCAATTGTGGGCGCAGGGTCACAGGTTAGTTGCTTTTCTTCCTCGTAAATCTTCTGCTTTTAGAGCATGAATACCAGTTTGATATCTGAACCTGATTTTACATGTTGATTTGGGTCCCATTGTTGATTGCAGTTCCAAGGTAGTGTCTGCATTTTGGGAATCCTCAGATTCCAATGTCCGTAAACTGGCAAAAAAAGAGTTGCAGCCCCTGATTGATGGTGGTATACTCAAAATCTCTGAAACTAAGCAATCCGAGAATGAAGGTTAAGTTGGTTTTGTACTGGAGAAGATGAGAAAATCTTGATCGTTAATCGGACTGCAGGCGAATTGACCAAGTTATCTCGGTATTTATACTCATGAAGGAATGTATGTAATATACAGAGCAAATACACAGTTTTGTTGGCTGAAATGTGGGCTTATGGCAAAGTCAAACTCGATATCAATATCAAGGGTAAGGTTGTCTACTTTTTTCCTCCTGTAATGTGGATTCATCAAATTACAATATCGTTGTAGAATTTTGGAAAGAGGCTATTGCAGTTATTTATGCTTTTGATCCCCAACGCATGAGCAGTTTTTTATGTTTTTTACGAGTAGAATCTTGTGTGTTAGAGAGGGAGAGAGTTCTGCTTCTGTATCAAGCAACTGGGTTTTCCTAGGAACAAGGTAAAACAGAGCAAAAAGGAATTCTTGTATGATCAAACAAAATCCTTGGAACCAAAATCAGTATCCTTCTTCAAAGAAGCAAGAAATGAAAATTGATGCAAAAGAATGATTGATGATCATGAATGAATACAAACAGATTTGCTCTTAAGCATTCCCCTAAGTATATCCGTTGTCGAAGCATTCTCAAAGATTGGGGACTGATATGTCCCTTTCCCTCTTTGCAAGTGCCAATAGTTCTCAGGTTTCTTGTAAACTTGATTCCTCGAGTGTGGGTAACCTTGAAATACATAATCTGTAGGTTCAAAAATTGGGGTCTCTCTCTGACTCTTATGCCTAATCTTACTACTCTGAGTCTGACTAAGATTATTTGATGGATTAAAGAGTGGAGATTCCTTCTTGGACAAGCTATTAACCCTCAAACAGTTTTCTATAACCCTGACTTCCTCTTTCAATCTCTCCCTTATATCTCTAAAACTCTGCACCCCTCTACCAGATCTTGAAAAGTTTGCAGGATCCTGAGCTCTGGGTGGTTTTGATCCAAATTGTGAATTAATGGCAATGGAAGAATTCCCACTTATATATGGGATTTTATTGCAGTGAATGCAGAAATATTTCCACCTCTCTGAGTTAAAAGCTCTTCTTCTCACACTGTCAGAAAGACATGCATATGCCTGCAATGTTGTAATAAAAGGAAAGAGTTGGGTTACTCCAATGAAAGAGACCAAACCAGGCTAAAGATATTTGATCTTTCATGAGTTTGGTGAGACCCCATTTAGTGCATTTGGACAAAAGATTAATTGAATGCTGCCATTGCCCATACCTAACATGCAGATGCTGATGCTGTTGGTTAAAATTTGAGATATATTTGTTGAACCAAATTTTCTGTTACTAAATTGAATTGTGTGGGTAAGTTTCCTTTCTTTATGATTCTGTCTGGTGGGACACCTTCACGTCTGTTTCATTATCCCAAAACCCTTAATACAATTGATTGCTCTATCTAATTCTTCCCTTGACAATTCATAGATCTTAAAAAAAAGACAAACTTTTCATTTCATAGCCTTTACTAAAGGTTCTGCATTTTTATACCAGAAAGCCAAATTTTGACTAAGAATCTCATTTTATCTTATTAACTATATTATAATATAATTTGTTGAAATTTACCAAGCAAAAACAATTCAATACATTACCAATATCCCCCAACTTCCAATGCCATAAAAAAACAATCATAAAAAGGAAAATTCGAGTCTTGTGAATGCAGGCAAAATTTATTATTAGCAAAGTTTTACCCCATAATGGACCGACCTAGAAGATTAAAAAAAAAAAGTGAGGTAATATTCTAACCTCTGAGACAAGCTTGAATGCAATCTCAGCTTTTGGATGCTTATTCTTATCAGGATGAAGCTGCAAAGCTGCAAATTAATACAAAAAAAGAAAAAAAAATCCTTTCAATGAAACAATATGTAAAACTTTATCATTTTGTGGCATTAATTAAGGCAATGAATGGCCTACCAAGTTTATGGTAACGTTTTTTGATGAGCTCTAATCCTGCATCTTCAGCCACCTGCGCAAGGGAAGATCCTGAGCCAAATGCAATAAACCCAAAACAGAAGGGGTTGAATATATATTTTTTTTCAGATCAAGAATATGAATGAACATGAAGAAAAGTTTTTTTTTTTTTTGGGAAGAACATACTCCTAGAAGACGATACCAGTCGATGAAATGTGACTTAACAGGATTGTTGAAATGGTTCTTATGAGAACATGCAATGTGAGAGGTTGACATGGAGCAAATTTCCAGGACCAACTCTGACTTTGTTGATGCAATATTATCTGCAGATTCCAGCCCAATTCTCCCCATTGTTTGACAGCCAAAACAACAAGGGAAAATTGCCAAAAATGGGGTGAAATGGGCTTGGAAAATGGCAGATTTTTTGGAATTCAGAGATTAAAGAAGAAGAAGAAGAAAGGATTGGCCTTGCTTATGTAGAGAGGAGAGAAAATAAATGTAAAATGTAAGGTGGAGCGGTTAAGAAAAACAAGGGTGAGTTTGCGGGAGAGAGAAAATCAGAAAAAAAAAAAGAGGAAATTTTTTTTTTTTGGTGTTGTTTTGAAAGTGGATCAGTTGGTGGGAAGAAAAAGAAACGTTGATTTGGCCATGTGGCTTAATTATAGACTACCTTTGAGAATTTCTATATTGATTTTCTAGTTCTAGGCTTGAAAATCTGTTAATCAATTTGGATTTTGAATTTAAATTATAACTTTACCAGTAAACAAAATTGAAATTTTTTTTTAATTTTTGATCAGAGTGCAGATTCTTTACTAATATAGAAATTTTAACTGAAATTTTTTTGGATAACTGAAAAGCTTTTTCATTTACTTTCATTTAAAGTAGTGAAATCTTTTGGGGTTTTTCTTAAAGAATAATATTACTTGATTACTTGATTTCAAATCTTATAGGAATGCTAATTCCTCATCTCTTTATTTGTCTAATAGCTTTGCAATACACAAACAAATTTAGAACCCCCAAACTTTTATGAAATGAAAAAAAAAGGCATTTTTTGTTTTAGCATGAAGGATAGATAAAGTGGCACATTACTTTGATGATTGTGGTAATGATAAATGATATATGGAATCAAATCATACATTCATTAAGGATTTGAAAAAAAATGGAGGAATCAATGAAAAGGGTTAGATTATCCCTCTTGCAAATGCAAACCCAATCATTAATTTACAAAAGTGGGTAGTGTTGTTGGGTTGATGATCCATTCTAAATAGAATCACGAGTACTTCATATGGTTAAAGTTTAAAAAAGAAAACAAAAAAGGTCAGAGGGGATGGAAGAATTTAATAGTTTAGAGTTCGACACGGTTCAATGTATAATCAATGTGATTACTTTATATATTTAAAGTTCAAATGTACGGGAATGAAAGAATTGTTATGTTTGAGTGACGTGTGATATGGTTTGATTCAAAACTAATTTAAACTTGAAACTCAATGTGCATGAAGGTTCACAAGATTAAACATTCTTTTTGTAAGTTATTCATCATGATATTCCAATGTTTTCTTCTTTCTTTTTCTCGACTCTTTTTTTGACATTAAAATCAGCAATTTCAACAGGTTAACAATGAAGGGAATTGAATTGAATCACATGAAATTGGAGCGTCCAGCTGGTGTGACCCACTCAAATAATACCCAGTTGGAACTTGGGAAACCCACAGCATAAAAAAGGTGTCAAAAGGGTAGGTGAAAAAAGAGATCAACTAGGCCCCCTACCAGGCCATTTGGGCCACAATTTTTAACCCTCCCCCAATTTTTTTTTTCACCTTTTTGCCAAATTCTTGACTAAATAGCTTGAAATTTCATAAATTCCTTGTGTGCTGGTTGGTGGATCTAAAACTAGTACTACTTCTTCCATGTTTGTAAGGAACCAAAATTTAATATGGATTGATTGAGCCATGTCACATGGCTTTTATAAATATAGGTTTTTGTATTGAAAGAGTAAGATATCTAAATTCTCTTGAAATTGTCCTCTCATTCTTTTAATGTTTCCAAATTTTGTTTTTACTACCTATCAATGGAGGATGAGACTTTGGGAGTGTCCTTTTTCTTTTTGAAGCAATTGTCCTCTTATTCTAAATTGTCTTCTTTAAAAATCTTTTTGACAAATATATAAAGTATAAACATTTGCTTTTTTTCAAAATTCACCATTTTTGTGGAAAATGTGGTAGAAACTATTGTCTAGGAAAGTGTGATAATTATGTCAAAATAAGTCTAGAATGATTTGAAGAAATTTGTTTTAAGGGTTTGTCTTGTTTATTAGATGCTACTAAAGAAGATGATAGGATTGGGGTTGGGGGTGAAGCCTTTTTCTTGAGGTCATCATAGGTTTAAGACCTATGACCAAAAATATTGTGGAATTATATTAGGGTTCACATTTCATTAAGTTTTTCAATTGCGCTATAGTATATGCCTATGAATTAAGGTCAATTGGGGCAGTTGGAAATTCAAAGTCCAATGCAATTGTTTTGTGGAACTTAGGCAGATGAAGTTTGGGAATACCAAAGTCTATGTAACGCAATTTTATGTCTTGTTTCTCTAAGATAAAGACAATCTTTTTCCAATTTTATGGTACTCGATGAAGGTTCTTTTTTACACCACATTTTTCATCTTGGGACAAAGTTTGTACGGCCTTCGAAACTTTATTTATTTGTTTATTTATTTTTTCTCTTTGGGTTGTTGTTGATGATCGATTTAGTACCAAAAAGCAGAAATAAATATAGGCATTAAGGTGATAGAGATATGTTATTTAATTTGACAGTTCATCAAATTGCTTTTTAATTACATCTAATCTAACCATCAAATCATGTTCATACAAACCTTAAGGAATGAACCAAAATTTTTTCTTAATCATTACGAAGATTGCTGGTTATTAGTAAGAATATTCAAATATTATGGTAAAATAAAATATGTAATGGAATATTGTGATATTTAAAGACACTGAATAATCTGTGATTATAATATTTCTAAAACCATATTCATCCTAAAAAGAGTCGGCTATTTTGGGACATAGAGAGTAATTGATAATATACTCCAAATTCTTTTTGGCCACAATAATACACTCCATTTAAGACCCAGAAATCTTACCTAAAACAAAAAAAAATCTAATAAGATTAATACTAATTACTAAATTTCATAATTCTTGAAAAAAAAATTTTATTTCATATTGGACCATTTGGGTTGGGTTTCAGCAACTTGACTGAGTATTATTGGGCTTCTTCAAATTGGCAATAGCCAGTAGCCTTTTGAGCTGAAGGCTCGCGTAGACCCATTCTTTTTCCTTTATAATAAGCAAAGTTCAAAATTTTAGGAAACTTCATTTAAATTGAAGGCATATTATAAGTTTGTCATGGCTTTCAAAGCTAAAAGCAATTCATCTATTTTTACCAGTAGATTATATATCGTCCCATCAATTATTTCATTTAATTGCTTTTTTTTGTCTGAAAAGGAACTTGCATTAATTAAGAATTTAACATGCTCTAAACAGTACATAACCAGCTGCATCAAGCAGCAGTAAATCCGCAACAAAAGTTAGAGGCGGATCAAAAGCTATAAAAACCTCAGTTGAACTATTGCATAAAAGATTACTACCAAACCTAGCTAAAGTAGAATTTCCTTTCCTTTCCTTTTAATTGCTATAATAACTTTAGTAACTAAGAAAATTTTCCTTTCCTTTTAATCTAGTTATGTGCATGTTACTATTACCATTACTCTTTCGGCTAGCTAATTGCATAACTCTTTGACCAAACCCATTCCCACTTTATTTAAGACAGTTGGGAGAATTGGAGGATTCTTAAATTCATTTAGCTTTTGACAACTTTATTTGATTTTTTTGCTTTTTAAGATAAGGGAATGTTGGAAAGTGATCATAGCTTAGAGCCATGCTTAATTAGAGCGGTCAAATAGTGCTTTAATTAACAACAAAGCAACCTTGCAACTCCTAGCTATAAGGATTTCATTGAGGAAAGTATATAGGTTCCCCAAAGAGATGATGTAGGTATGTTAGAGGTTGAACAAGCTTTCAGAAGGATCTTGGTATGTCCAACTATAGATGAGAGAAATGTTGAGCATAACACAAAATTGTTTGAGATTGTCATTTTATGTCATTATATGCTAACCAACATCATGTTAAATATCCTCATCTCGTCCACGTAAGTAACACCAAAAGAATAAAAACAATATCCATTAATTAATGGTGATCTATGCGTGTGAAAAGTGCATAATAAACATACGTGACAGACCACATGTGACTTACCAATCATTACGTATGAAACTAGTCCGTATATATAAGGAAAAAGGCAATCTACGTCCTACATGAACACACACGTACTAAACTCATTTCTCTCAACTAAAACCCTTTTGACATCAGTGTGATCAATTGGCTAAACGTTGCTTATTGTTCATTACTTTTATGGTCCTTTAGTGTAGGAAAACAGGTCATGGACAGATAAGGTTGCCAACTTAGCCCATTAAGTGGAAGAGTAGAGTGCTGACTTTGATTGCCAATCCTCCATGAACAATTCATCAACAAGAAACATGAATTTGGAAACCTTTTCTTGTTTGTCACCCGTGCATAACATGTTAAAAACACGCACCCATTTATAATTCTTTTACTCCCTCCGTTCCTTTTTAATTGTCCATTTCAACCGATTTATTTTTTTAAGAAAAGTAGTTAATTTCAATTAATTTCCTAAATTCTATTACAATTTCACTTAATCTTTCTATAATACCTTTAAGCCATTGCTTCTCTCTAATTAAATGTATGTTTAATCTTTTAATTAAACCCATATTTCAAGAAAGGTATTTATGAAAAAGAAATATGAGGGACAATTAAAAAGGAGCAAGGGAAATGGACAATTAAAAAGAAACAGAAGGAGTATGTGGATATATATAAATAAGAATCAACCTTTTCAATCAAATGGATATATATAAGACATGGTAATGCTTTTGCTTTACTAGTCCTTTGTTGTGGTCTCATTGGAATTTATACCTAGAAGGAAAAACAATAAGAACAAAACATACTTATATTAGTATTAAAATAAGATTGTATTAACTTGGAATTAATGTTATGTGTGCTAGACCATATCACCATAATAAGAAATTATTTAGAAAGAATAAGCAATAAGAAAAAAGTTAAAAGAAGAAAGCAACTATTGAACAATTGAACACCTCTTAATAGTGTCAATGTCATCTCAATTAGGCCTTTAATTCATTCTATTTCCCCATAAAGTTTTTTTTAATAAAAAACTTGACAAGGACTTCCATGAAACAATTTTCGGTGCTCACCCGCAGCCCCACAAATTTGGGGCTCTTTTTGCACCTTCATGATCCAGCCAATTTATGGGCCCTTATTGGGCCCCACCTCAACGCAAACGCAGCGTTTCGGTCCCTTTCCCCACATTTTTTTTTAATAATTTATAATGTTATCATTTTTTAATTTTTTTTAGTAATTCGGTTGCTCAACGGAAAGCCTAACGTGCGCGCCCTTCCTCCAATTTCTATCTACTTCGCTTCAACGTGTAATTTTGTTGAACTGACAAAAAACACCTCGATTGTCCCGTACAGAAACAGTTTCAATTCTTGTTAATCCATGAGTTTTTTCTGTATCTTTTAGTCATTTAAATCATTTTCCTTTTCTTCCTTAATCGTCTTCGACTTTAGAAACGTGTTTCCTCTTTCTCTCTCTTCTGCAACTCGCAACAACTTCAAGAATAAAAAAGAGTTCCATTCTTTTCTTTTCCTTTTTTGTTTATTCAGATTATAAATAAATCTTCCATTTGCTTTTTCGGAGGAGGAATCGGCGGCGGATGATTGTACATTTGACGATCGTGATCTGATGCTTTGTTCCTAAGAGATCTGGTGAAGCTGAGACGATGGCAGCGGGGACAATGGCGACCGCGGCGGGGGCTGCTGTGATTCTCTACTACGTCTGGTTAAGGAAATCCGCAGCGAAAGGAGGGGCTGGAATGGAAGACGAAGACGAGGAATTATCGAAATCGAGCAGATCGGTAAAGAGGAGATTAGCAAGAAGACCAGCTCAAGCGCCTGCCACGTGGCTAGAAGCAATCTCCACGATATCGGAGACTCTGAGATTTACCTACTCGGAGACTCTCGGAAAATGGCCCATCGGCGACTTGGCTTTTGGCATCAATTACCTCATGCGGAGGCAGGTTCGTTAATTCCACGCGCCTGCTTCATATCAGTTACTTTTTAAGGTTAAAAATGGAAATTTTGTTTTGAAAAACGTTCTTTTTTTGGTTGTTAGGGAAATTTGCAAGTGGCAAGTGTATATGCTGGAAATAACTGTGTGGAACTTAAGGGCCAAGAGATTAAAGAGGAGTTAAATAATCTGTTAAGGCTGTTAACTCTTTGTATGCTTTTTTCCAAGAAGCCGTTTCCGGTGTTTTTAGAATCGGCCGGATACTCGATGGAAGATGTTCTTCTTCACAAGCCCAAAGCTGAGGTAAGTTTTCCCTTCAGAACATCTCTTAATTTGTTAGTAGTATTCTATGTAATGGAAAAGCTTATTGTTAGATGAATTGAGCATGTTACAGCCGAGCTTTCTGTTAATTCTTGAAAGATTATGTGAATTCTCATTGATTTAATAGCTTTCTTTATGATTCAATATGAGGACTGTTCTTGTGAAGTCATCTAGAATACTTGGTGACTACTTTAGCTTAAGTTCTAGGGAAAATATCTAATCATAGATGCTTAGTTGTGGGGGAAAGAATGAAAGGAAAGACATAAATGTTTAACCATTTTTTATCAAACTTATGTGAAGTGAGGAAGGTAAGAAGCAAGAGGGCATCTTTCCATTATGATTGGTGTACGCTACCATATCCATGTATAATTCCAATACTTCAGCTTGGTATAAATGGCTTAACTTTCAACATAGTCAAGTTACTGTTAGTGATTGTTGACAACTTGTCCCCAAGCTTCGCATGGCCTGGTTGATTTTACTAAGTAAATTTTGCATTACTGAGGATAGTTGTGTAGTTTGTGTTCACTCCATCTGTTCTTGTTTGCAATAAAGCAGTATTAGCTCTTGTATGAAGGTATTAATTTATTTTTTTGAATAATTGTTGCAGCTTTTGAAGCCCGCTTTCACAATTATTCGTGATAAAGAATCAAAGTGTTTCCTTCTATTAATTCGTGGTACTCACAGCATTAAAGATACACTAACAGCTGCAACCGGTGCAGTGGTCCCTTTTCACCATTCAGTTTTACATGATGGTGGGATTAGCAATCTTGTTTTGGGATATGCACACTGTGGAATGGTTGCTGCAGCACGTTGGATTGCTAAGCTCAGTGCTCCTTGCCTGCTCAAAGCTCTCGGTGAATGCCCCAACTACAAAGTTAAGGTAATGGTTAATACTTCAGTTCAAAGTCATCTTCCTACCTGCACTAAACATGAAAATTCTGTGCTTGCGCTTTGTGATTTATTATCTAATGTTTCCTTTCATTGTCAGATTGTAGGGCATTCTCTTGGAGGTGGTACGGCTGCATTATTGACATACATTCTCCGGGAACAGAAAGAGTTCGCCTCCAGCACTTGTTTTACATTTGCCCCTGGTAAATGATTTAGCATACTACCGTTCCATTATTAAGCTATGTCCTCATTGGCATGTTTCCCACTCTCGAAAAGAAAGTATTATCAGTCAAAACCAAAGCCCAATTGGACTTGCATTTTTCACCGAATTTGACTTGTGCATGTTACTTCTATAGTGCTATAAGAGATAAAGAATGTGATGGATGTAACTTATATATGTTGTTAAAATTATGCTTCAACCTCTCCTTTTGCTGAAATGTTCTACGAGATCTGCTTGTTGAGGCTTTCTTATCCCTCATAAGCGTAATCAATTACACTGCTCCTCTCTAAATGCTCAAAGATTTTATATTGCAGCTGCATGTATGACATGGGATTTAGCAGAGTCAGGCAAGCATTTTATTACAACTATCATCAATGGATCTGATCTAGTGCCTACATTCTCAACTGCTTCAGTTGATGACCTTCGCACTGAGGTGCTTTTCATTTTCTTCTCTCTGGAAGGCGAATTTGAAACATTTTTTTTATTATGGGTATGATCTACCATGCTATGAGGATCCTTACTTAGAAGTTGTTATTATCAGGTTACAGCATCATCCTGGATAAATGATTTGCGGGATCAGGTTGAACGTACTAGAGTCCTTAATGTTGTTTACCGTTCTGCTACTGCTCTTGGTTCTCGTCTTCCCTCCATAGCTAGTGCAAAAGCAAGGGTTGCTGGTGCTGGTGCACTTCTTCGGCCAGTTTCTAGCAGCACTAAGGTATACTCATAATCCCCTTTATAGTGAGATTGTCCAACTTTGGTGGTTTATATGTGGAATGCCATTTTGACAAACAATTGCATGCTTTAATACCACATTGTGCACAGTTTAAGAATCTGGATGTACTCTACTCTGTAATTGCTTATGTTGGGCAATTTCTTCTTTCTATTAAATGTCAGGTTGTCATGAAGGGTGCACAGAATGTTGCTCAAGCTGTTGTCAGAAGCCGCACATCTTTATCTTCATGGTCCTGCATGGGTCCTCGACGCCGTAATGTGGGTCCAGCATTGAGTCCTAAAGGGGATGATATGGCTGAAGTTTCGGTAATATCTGAAAGAAGTTCCGAAGCTCTTGTGACTGAAGTGGTTACAATAGATAAGATAAGAACCCAAGCGGAAAGTAATTCCAGTGGTGGTTCGGGCTCTGATGACACAGACGAAGATGAGCCCCTGATCACAGTAGATAGAGTTATTAGTACATCTACAGAGGATGAAATTGCCGGTGGGGAGTTATGGTATGAGCTGGAGAAAGAACTCAAGAGGCGGGAAAGTGAAGTTGATCTTCAGGCCCGTGCAGAAGAAGCAGCTGCGGCCAAAGAAATTACCGAAGAGGAGAATGTCCTGGCAGACGTATCAGAAAGTAAACATACCATCTCTTCATCTGATTCCTCAGAGAACCTCCGGTTCTATCCCCCAGGCAGAATTATGCATATAGTTTCTTTACCTTCATCGGATGCAGCTAACAACCTAAACGATGATGGGTCAAATGAGGAACATGTTGGTATATACGAAACACCTAGAGAACTGTACAGTAAGATCCGGCTATCAAGAACGATGATTAATGATCACTATATGCCTATGTATAAGAAAATGATGGAATTGTTAATAAGTGAACTTGAAAAGGGTGAAGAATGTAAATTCGAAGTTTTACAAGATTAAATAATAAGTATAGCAAAAGAATTAGATTGCAGATTTTCATGTGTTATTTTTATGGACAATATATATATATATATATTTAATGAAGGAAAAATGATTTATTTATGAGATTAGATAAGGCCCCTCTCGTGTGAGAACTCATATCCCACATCGGTGAGTATTGATATAGAGGAGTAAAGTTTCTTGTATAGATATTGCATGAGATAGACTTGAAAAACTTAACCTTCCCTGTCAGGGGTGAAGGATGACTCGTCAATGATCGTTTAGAGACGGCGGGTCGTGCCAACACCTTGTGATCGAACACACTCTTTTAAGGCGAGCGAGTTCCGCCCTACTTCGGTGGGACTTGCCCGTCAATTTTTGGAAGCCACGCCCCTAGCGGCTAGGCTCACAAACTCCATTAAACAATTTTTTCTTTTTGGCCAGCCTTTAAACAATTTCAATCTATGCATTTTGTAGTCTTGGAATTATAATTATATATTGCTTGTGAATTTGGTTCCAAGAATTAGAAAGGATCTATAAATAGACAAGGAGATTCAGGTCGTGAAATTGTTGACCATCATTTGTGTCATCTGAACTTTTAATTCCAGTGGTTAGGTTCGGTTCGATCCTTATCAATCTAAAGCAAAAAAAAAAAAGCCATCATTTGCTTATTCTAAATCATTAACTGGAAAGTGGAGGTAATCTTTAAGCTTTAATTTCCACATATGCTATATTCGCCATTGGTATGCTGTGAAAATGAAATCAACATTTTTTTTTTAGAATTAGAATTCAGTGCTTAAATTTTTCAATAATTATTTCAGTTTTTGGTAGCTGGGATTCTCATAATTTCGGTTTAATTTAAAGAATTATAATTTTTTGTTTATTCATTTAAACCCAAAACGTTTTCTGAATCCACAATGGATCAGTAGAAAAAGAATAAGTTCCATAGAGAAATGGACCAGCCTTTTCGCAAGGCCCAATCATTTTAAAGCGGCGTCGTTTCGATGCGCACAAAAAACTCCAATCTAAGAAAAATAAACTACCCCATATTTAGGAAGCAACAAGGGAGACAAGTCCTAAGCCCATATATTGGTTACTATTCGTTAGGCTGACATAAGCCCTAATTAGTTCACAAAGCACCGTCGTTTTGGTCGTATCTTTCGACATGAAAGAGCCCGTTTTTTTTTTGGCACAAAAAAGAGCCGTTTAGATATTTTTTTGGCCATAAAGCCGTTTAGATTTCGAGATTATAGTTTCTAACTTCATTTCTTGGGCATTTTTACCAAAAAAAAAGAAAAAAAACTTCATTTCTTGGCACTGACAGAACAGCACGTTTAGGGTTTCAAAGTTGAAAGCTTCAAAGGGTGAGTTTATTCTCTCTTTCTCTTTCGAGTAGCTTAATTTGTGTCATTTCCAAAATGTTTAATCTTTGTAGAAGAAATGTTAGCATTTTTCAGAGAGTATCGGAGAATGCTATGAACGATTGGTTTTTATTCTTCAGAGTTAGATTCATTTCAAAGAATAGTTTAGATTCAGACCCATCTCAATCTTTTGGATTCTCTTACTTTGTAAACAAATTTGGGTTCTCAAAGACATCTGCTTTGGCAGCTTCCAAGATTGCCGTTATTAAAACCCCAGATAAGCCTGAAGCTGTGATTGCATTTTTGGAGAAACAGGGTTTTTCAGAAACCCAAATCAAGCATATCGTCAGGGTACGCCCAACGTTGCTCAACTCTAATATTGAGAAAACCCTTGTGCCCAAATTTGAGTATTTCCTGTCTAAAGGTGTTTCAACCCCTGACCTTATCAAGCTCTTATTTCATAACCCCAGAATTTTAACTCGTAGTTTGGAGAATCAAATTATCCCTCGTGTCACTCACCTCCACAATCTTATAAAGTGTGACCGGAAGGTTTTCAAAGCTATAAAACGCTATCCTTATATTTTCTCATGTAATCTTGAGGCTTATTTGTTGCCTAATATCAAGCTTCTGCTGGATAGTGGCGTACCTGAATCAAACATTATAGAAAGGTTTGTTTACCGCCCTAGATCTTTTATAGTGGTCCCGGATGAGTTTGCGAAGATTGTGAAGGAAGTGAAGGATATGGGGTTCAATCCTTTTCAGTTTAAGTTTCTTCTTGCTGTCATAATGTTTAGACAAATGAGCAAATCGACATTGCAGAGGAAGTTTGATGTTTACAAGAAGTATGGATGGTCTGAACAACAGTGCTGGGAAGCTTTTAGAAACTGTCCACCTTGTATGGAAGCATCAGAGCAGAAGATTATGGCAACAATGGATTTTCTTTTGAATGAAATGGGTCTTCAGTCTTCACTTATTGTCAAAAAATCATATTGTCTTGCTGGGAACAGCTTGGAGAACCGGGTTGTTCCGAGGGGTTTGTTTGCTCAAGAGTTATTGTCAAGAGGTTTAATTGAGAGTTTTATATTAAGTAAATTGTTTAAGGTTTCTGAAGACAAGTTCCTTAAGAGGTTTGTTTATCAATACGAAGACAAAGCACCAGAACTGTTAGAGCTGTACAAAGAAAAAGTTAAGATTGCTCAAGGAGGCAAATATAGAATAGGGAATCACTAGAATTTTGAGTTATTTGAATATTGATTATCCAGTTGAATTCCTTGATCTCAAGCTTGCTTCAGTTTGCATTGATGAGTGCGGATAAAACGGTTTTGTAATAGCATTTGCCCTTTCCATCAATTAAACTTTCAACTCAACTATGCTCTGTGCATTCATAGTATCTTGTTTTCCTTACAACTCTGGAATGAGTCTCATTTGCAGAGCTTACCAATATCTTGGTAGGCTTTTAGCTCAAAAAGATTTTTTTCCCCTTGCAACTATCGATCTTGTTTATCATTTGTTTAGAGTTATGAATATTGTTGACGCATCATTTTGCAGAGAGAATTAAACAGGATTTTCTTACCAAGAAAGTGGAGTGGAGGTAATCTTTAAGCTTTAATTTTCACATATGCTAAATTCGCCATTGGTATGCTGTGAAATTGAAATCAACATTTTTTTTAGAATCAGAATTCAGTGCTTAAAATTTTTCAAGGTCACTTTTAGCCGAAATCATGTACTAACAATCACGGTTTTTGGACTAAAAACGCGTTTTGGGGACTCGGCTTAGTTTTGCATGATTTTTGGCAGAAAGCCTCCTTGAAAAATCTGTAATCATCGAACCAAATCTCAGCCACAATGGATTTAAGAATTTGTTTTTACGAGCATCTGAATTTGTTTCGGTTTAATTAGAAATAAATTCAGAAAAAAATGGAAAACGATATTGGAAGCGTGAAAAACCCATCAATTTTTTTTTTTTGCGTTGAATTATATATTTTTTCCGAGTATTGTGTCAAAAAATTCATAAAAAGTTTCTTTGGGTCTCTTTTTTGGCGAAATCATGTTCCAACCATCATAATTTTTGGGCTAAAAACGCGTTTTGGGGATCCAGCTTAGTTTTGCATGATTTTTGGGAGAAAGCCTCCTTGAAATATCTGTATTCATCGAACCAAATCTCAGCCACAATGGGTTTAAGAATTTGTTTTTACGAGTATCTGAATTTGTTTCAATTTAATTAGAAATAAATTCGTGAAAAAATGGAAAAACGATATTGGAAGCGTGAAAAACCCTTCAATTTTTTTTTGCGTTGACTTGTATATTTTTACCGAGTACTGTGGCAAAAGTTTCAGAAAAAATTTTCGGGTAATTTTTTTTAGCTGTCATCACGCATTTTGGGCTAAAATCGCGTTTCGGGGATCCGGCCCAGTTTTGCATGATTTTTGGCAGAAAGTCTCCTTGAAATATCTGTATTCATCGAACCAAATCTCAACCACCATGGATTTAAGGGTTTACTTTTACGAGCATCTGAATTTTGTTTCGATTTAGTTAGAAATAAATTCGGGAAAAAAAAGAAAAACGATATTGGAAGCGTGAAAAACCTTTCAATTTTTTTTTTGCGTTGAATTATATATTTTTTCTGAGTATTGTGATAGATAATTCAGAAACAAAATTTTCGGGTCATTTTTTAGCCGAAATCGTGTATTAACCATCACGGTTTTTGGGCTAAAAACGCGTTTCGGGGACCCGGCTTAGTTTTGCATGATTATTGGCAGAAAGCCTCCTTGAAATATCTGTATTCATCGAACCAAATCTCAGCCACAATGGAGTTAAGAATATGTTTTTAGGAGCATCAGAATTTAGTTTTGATTAATAAGAAATAAATTCGGAAAAAATGGAAAAACAATATTGAAAGAGTGAAAAAACCCTTCAATTTTTTTTTGTGTTGAATTATATATTTTTTTCCGAGTATTGTGGCAAAAATTTCAGAAAAAATTTTTCGAGTCACTTTTTAGCCGAAATCGTGTATAAACTATCACGGTTTTAGGGCTAAAAACGCGTTTCGGGGAGAGCAGAAAGCCTCCATGAAATATCTGTATTCATCGAACTAAATCTCAGCCACAATGGATTGAAGGATTTGTTTTCACGAGCATCTGAATTTGTTTTGGTTTAATTAGAAATAAATTCGGAAAAAAATGGAAAAACAATATTGGAAGCGTGAAAACCCATCACTTTTTTTTGTGTTGCATTATATATTTTTTCCGAGTATTGTGTCAAAAAAATTCATAAAAAATTTTTTTGGTCACTTTTTAGCCGAAAATCGTGTACCAACCATCATAGTTTTTGGGCTAAAAACGCGTTTCGAGGATCCGGCTCAGTCTTGCATGATTTTTGGGAGAAAGCCTCCTTGAAATATCTGTATGCATCGAATCAAATCTCAGCCACAATGGGTTTAAGAATTTGTTTTTACGAGCATCTAAATTTGTTTCGATTTAATTAAAAATAAATTCGGGTAAAAATGGAAAAACGATATTGGAAGCGTGAAAAACCCTTCAATTTTTTTTGCGTTGAATTATATATTTTTTCTGAATATTGTGGCAAAAATTTTAGAAAAATTTTTTCGGGTAAATTTTTTAGCCGAAATTGTCACAGTTTTTGGGCTAAAATCGCGTTTCTGGCACCCGACGCAGTTTTGCATGATTTTTGTCAGAAAGCCTCCTTGAAATACTTGTATTCATCGAACCAAATCTCAGCCACAATGGATTTAAGGATTTACTTTTACGAGCATCTGAATTTTTTCGATTTAGTTAGAAATAAATTCAGAAAAAAATGAGAAAACTATATTGGAAACGTGAAAAACCCTTCATTTTTTTTCTGCGTTGAATTATATATTTTTACGTAGTATTAAGGTAAAAAATTTAGAAAAAATTTTTCGGGTAACTTTTTATCCGAAATTGTGTACTAAAATGCGTTAACGAGCTAAAAATGTGTACTAAAATTTTTCGGGTAACCATCACGGTTTTTGGGCTAAAAATGCATTTTGGGGACCCGGCTCAGTTTTGCATGATTTTTGGCAGAAAACCTCCTTGAAATATATGTATTCATCGAACCAAATCTCAGCCACAATGGAGTTAAGGATATGCTTTTACGAGCATCGGAATTTAGTTTTGATTTAATTAGAATTAAATTCGGAAAAAAAGGAAAAGCAATATTGGAAGCGTGACCCTTCATTTTTTTTTGCGTTGAATTATATATTTTTTCGAGTGTTTTGGCAAAAAGTTCAGGAAAAAAATTTTCGGGTCACTTTTTAACCGAAAATCGTGTACGATCACGGTTTTTGGGCTAAAAACGCGTTTCGGGGACCCGGCTCAGTTTTGCATGATTTTTGGCAG
>AWUE01022430.1:0-10756 GCA_001974825.2 Corchorus olitorius
CTATTTGGGCCTTCAAATATATATACTCACAAAGCCGAGGGCTGAGCTCCTCATCTTAATGAAAGTTTTTTCTTTTGGCATGAACATCTTAATGAAAGTTCATCTTGGACATTAATTATATATCGTTAGCATAATTATTATCAGTACAATTTTTTTTTTTAAAAAATTGCATCCTTTTCTAGTTTATACTATGCTCAATATATAATCAATAATACAAAATTATATATATATATGTATATTATATATACACACATGCATGCATATGTAGCTCGTGCTAAATATGCTTAATTAATTTGACAAAAATTAGCTGGCTAGCTAATTTACTTGTTTTTTTCCCATTTGTTCCTATTGTTTTTTCCCATTTGGATTGTTTGGTTTCAACTCCAAATTCCGAACAAGGGGATATATACTTTGATATAATATTTTGTGCCAAAAGAAAACTTTGAAATAATTTTATGACGTCCAAAAGAAAGTTCTCAAATTTGTAAAGAAAGAAAAACCGTGGATATATATATTATTATAAAATATTATTGAGGAAAATGAAAATTTTTCTTTTTTGTTAGTGTTGTTAAATAGTTGCTATCATAATAAATAACTTTGTTGGTAGTACTCGCAAAATTCCTACTATTATTTTATTGATTATATTATTATATTTTTTGTTTTCATGAAAGCAATGATAATAGTAAGGAAAATAATGGAAAAGTATATGGAAAATTATTCAATATACTGTCAGTGGAATTTAGCATACTACACATGCGGGTTCTGAAAAGTGACATGTGTCATCTAGGACACATATACGTGATATGCATATGTAGCTCGTTAATACGTATAAATTATAATCTTAGTTACATATACGTGATATATATATATATATATTATGTCAACACTCAACATGGCTTATTATTTCCTCAAAAGAAAAACTTATAAATTAAGATTAGTGTGTGGCATGCACCCAAATTAAGATTTTTATTCTTTTGCGCATGAAAATATGTTGCCATGAACAAATTAATAGAAAACAATATTGGAATATTCATATCATAACAAAATTTTTACTTGCAAAAAAAAGTGAAAAACCCTTTTGCTCATGCCAACTCCCCACACAACAAGGCCACAAGGTCGGCCCCAACCCCAAGCCCCATGATCCCAAAATGGAAAATTTTCTTTTGTTTTTAGTGAGCCAAAAATGGAAAATTTTCACCTGATAAACATGGAAGAAGAAGAAGAAGAAGAAGGAGGATAATATATTTTAACGAAGCCCCAATTTATATATGGCTATGATATTTTGCTAGGAAATTAATTAAGCTACGTAGGCAACACCATTTGTCTATGCATTGCCATAAAATTGCCACATTGCAGAATTGCAGAATTGCCACACTTTGCTGATCTTTGTCTGTCTACCAGAAAGGCAGACAAATTGGCTTTATTTTTATTTTATGATCACATTAATTTGAGCAGTGCTTTAAATATATACTTCCAATGTGTCACAGTTTTCCTTCAACTCATAACTATTACAAATATTGTACAAAACAGTATTCTTGTTTGTCAGTTTTTGAAGAAAATGTTAGGTTTTTCGTATAATGATGGCAGCCATGACAGATGGTTTCGCTCATTACATAATAACTTCACTCACATTTCGCATTAAAACGTGAAAAAGAAAAAAGAAAAAAAAAACTATATATTATTTTATATAAAATCAAAATTTCAATGGGGACAATATGATCATCATGACTGCAATTTGTGGGGTATAAATTGTCATGTTCCATATATATCCCTTGACCCCAGAAGTATATATATTGTATAAATTATATTTAGACTAGACGAAGGAGCAATACGAATATAATTGCATTTTGGAAGAATGTGATAGGTCTAATCAGCATTTAGTAGTGTAACGTTTGGTGGAAACCATTCGAAGATATATTATTATGTCATAGAATTTGGCCATGTAATCTCAGTTCATTGGTGTCGTTGCTCTAATATAATCTCATATGCACAATATTTAATTTAATTTGTACAGTATAATCTTATTTGTATAATACCTAAACAGTATCAATCACATCATTACTATACCATTCTACATGTCAGTGTCTGGATAAATCACATCAGCATTAAATTAAGATTACATTGGTTGAATAGAAATTGGAGGGTCTAATTGACACTTTTTCGATAATTTGAAAGATAAAATGGACAATCAACCAAATTATGAAAAAAAGTTAGAAGGAAAATTTGTCTCCAACTCCCCCAAAAGAAAGTATAGTATTCCTTTTGTCCTTGAAACATATACACGTATAATTTTAGAAAGATAAGATGTTTAGTCGACATCACAAAGAAATGTTAATGAAATGACTGATCATATATATAAACCAGTCTTCCGGCAAAGAGAAATACAACATCAAAATGCTCCTTAATTCCAATGGGCATTTATTGGTTATAAAACTGATGATTTGAGACAAAAGTTCTGAAAAGCTTAATAATAAAATGAACTATATGAAACATATGCTTTGAAAGCGGCAATGCATAACAGGTTTAGAACTTGGTAGAAGGGAAACATTCGGAATCATTTCAATAAACAAAAGGGGTCCAAAATCTTAAGGTTTAAAAGCTCTTATACGTAGCTTAATATATCCACATAAATTGCATTTTTGTGGGGTAAGAAAAATACTAGTGTAAGATTTGCTATCAATTTGAGGTTGAAGCAAGCTTTTAAATTTGAACCATACATATAAACAATATATATAGATTTCAATATTTAAAGCCACACGACACGTTGCAAGTAGGTTTGCCTGAAACGACTTCATCAATTTTTTGACAAATTAACGGATCCGATCCGCGTCATGAGTTTGGTTATGGTGGGTGAGTCTCTCAACATGAACAATTGTGTATGCAAGGTCTCGAATCTGAGACCTGCTTAAACTGGAACAAGTCGCTTACCACTTGATCTAATCCTTATTGGTAACATATAAGATTGAAAACCCCAATTTCACATTTTTTTTTCACAGTATTAAATTTGATGGAAGCCAAAATCTTACATTACAATTTGCATGTTGATGAAGATGTATGATCACATGATGAATAATACTCCTATATGAATTCATTTACTTTGTTGGACTAGAAATGTACTTGTTTCAATCAATATAGTTTCTTACAAGACCTTTTGTCTAATGATAAACTTATTAGGCACATACAATTCCAAAAACGTATACATTATTATTAACCAAAGTTAGGTAGGTGTCTAATGCCTAGCTAGTAACTTAAAATTACCTTAATTTGTGAGATTATGGTTTACATAAAGCTTTGCTTAGGGCAATATATATACATATATTAATTAATACTGATATCGGTCAATTGACAATTAACTCTCCCGCCCAATAATGGTATTACTATTCTCCATTTATAAGACTTGAACTTCTTTTATTGTATATTTACAAATTAATCTTTTTGGCCAGATACAAATTAACCTTATTATAATCAGATTGACCCACTATATATATGGGATAAAACTCTTACAATTAATTCAAAAGACTTGAACTTGAAACCTTGCATTAATAGAAACAGGTGACAAACCAGTTAAAAACCAACCACTCGTTGGTTAATTAAGATTGAATAACTCTGCGATCACTCATATATATATATTAAAATTGAAAAAAAAAATGAAGTTAGATCTGTAAAATAAAGGGCTTGGGAACCGGGGAAAAGTTAAAGGTCTGTATAAGGTAAATCAGCATATGCGGGCGGCAGGCAAGGTGACGGTGTCTCAATAAGTTGAAGGTAGACAAACACGTCTAAGCTGAAAATGACCTTCATTTTGAAGCTAAGAGAAGTGGTACAGTTCGTCACATGTCTGGTCTTTCCAATTAACTCCAAAGTCAGTCGATTGAGTACTCGACCGTGTCCTTTTCAATATTTCCCATTTTTTAATTTTCCAATCTTTCAAAATTAATTTCAATTGAGAGTATAGTGCAAAATTGGCAACCGTCCAATCTTTATCTCTCACCCTGGGGGGCCTGGCCATAGACGCTTAAGCTTAGGCCTATAAATAGATGAAAGTTAAATGCTAAAAGAGCCAACAACAACAACAACAACAGCAAAAAGTTCATCTCCTTAAACCCACATTGCCCATTTCTATACACCAAAATTTGTGTCAAATATATGGCTAAGCTTAGGGGCGGCAACAAGAAGAAGAATGGGATTGTGAAGCTCAAGATTGTGGCCGAGAAGCTCCACAAGAGTCTTTCACTAGGAAAGAAATGGAGTAATTCCTTTCGTGATCATCACGAATGCGATGAAATTCATGACTCAACTAATTATTATGTTCCTGAGGATGTTAAGGAAGGACATTTCGCCGTCGTTGCAGAGTATGGGGAGGAACCAAGGAGATTTGTTGTTCCACTTAGTTTCTTGACACATCCAAGGTTCTTAATGTTGTTGGAACAAGCAGCCGAGGAGTATGGATTCGACCGGGAGGGAGCCCTCACGATTCCTTGCCCTCCAAGTGAACTTGAGAGGATATTAGGTGAGCAATGGCAAGAAGGGGACTCGGATGCTGATGTCGGCTGGAATTCATCATGTGAAGCCATGATTCAAAGTTATTGATACCAAATTATTAAATCCCTTTTTTCTTCTTTTGCTACCAGTGAACATAATATTTAAATGAGCTATACAATAAGAGGTAGCTCTCTCATATTCCTAAATTCCACCCAACTGTCTATCACATGATTCGAACTCGCAAAACCTCTTGCAAGCAGTTCCAAACTTTAACCACTGGGAACATTATTATATCTCTATTATAAGGAGCTAGATGCTGTTACAATATTATATGTATATAGCTTGCTAGCTTGAAGTATTAATGCTTGATGAATTTAAATTCTACCCGGTAGTAGTTAGCCTTCCCTGGTCATACTCCATGAATTGGTTTCTAAATGACCCTTTTTCAATTCATGTTTTGTACTAATTATGTGGGGAAATGGCAGAAATCATAATTCAACTAGTTCTTTAGTTTATTTATTTATATGCATTATTCATTCATTAGGAAATACTCCCTTCCATTCAAATTAAGTGAAACATTTCAACTTTTACAGTCTCTCAAAATAAGTGAAACAATTAGAAAACCAATGCAGTTTTACTCTTTTTTCCATATATACCCCTAAGTGTTAATTAAAGTAGTTGAACTTTTAAGTGGTTTTGGAAAGTTGGGAAGGGAGAGAAGATTAATTAATTAATTGTTTATAAATTTTTTTGAAGGGTAATTATGTCATCATTTTAAGTAAGTTTTTACTAAATTTAAAACCAATTAATCATTGCCTTAGTCTGTATAATATTCTAGTGTTTCACTTATTTTGAATGAGAGGGATTATATGGAGATTAGCTTGCTAAAAGCTAATTAAAGCAACTAATTAAGCCACATACATTTATGTGGTTTAACCGAAACCTATATTGATCCAAGACTGATCCCTTTCAGGTCCGGAACATAAAATGTAAAACTAAAACCCTTCTAACATTGAACCGATTATCTCCGATCTTTGTCGGGAGTAAAAGTCACTACCACCTCTCCCGATACTAATTAAGTCATGCTTTAATATATAAATTTACTTTATCACTTTTTTTAATAAAAATTGTCAATACTCATATGATATCACATTTTATACAAACTCCCTGAAAGTCATATTGGATCTCAATTAATATGAAGTCGAGTCACATCGATCCCTATTAATCTAAAGTCAAGATGCGTTGGACTGTGATAAGGAAACTCTTCCAATGAATTTGTCTCAATTTATAAGACTTGAAGTCAATACCGTATTAAGAGGTATTAGATACCCATATGATCCATTGATATAATAAACTCGTCAAATTCCATAATTAAAGTTTAAAATTCTAATTTTTTTAAGTATTGAAAAAAAGAAAAAGAAAAGGTAAATATAGTTCGAAGCTATAATACTCGTAAAGAAGTATCAATCAAATGAAATCTAATTGAACATTAGTAATATCTTTGGAAAAAAAATGATAAGTACATTCATACTGTAGTTTTCCTTGGATGTATTTTGGCCATTTCCTAAAAGAAGAATGCATTGCGGATAAGCACTGTATTTAAACAAACAATCATCTGCAAAAAGGTACTTTTGAGTGAAAAGTAAGTATAACCGGGGAAGTTGGATCTTTGCCTCTTACTTAATTCATGTAAAAGAAATTTGGCAAAGATATCAACATCTTTAATCTTTAATGTTAATTGAAGTAATAAAGGACTTAAATAATTGGGGGCAATGTGTTTCCACAGTCTCAAAAACGTAAGATGAACCCAATAGTTAAATGACAGAGAATATCCCATGATCAATTTAGGTTATAACTTATAAAGATCATTCAATTCACCAATAGTTAAACGTATAGTATCAAGATTGTGGACCTTGTTATCTTTTTTGGCAACACAAGTGGGAAGTGTGATGAAGATACGCAAAACCCAAAATAATAAATTTTTTAGTAATATATAGTACTTGAATTATTAGAAGAGAAAATGTACATGTTGTACATTTGATTAATTTGGATTCAAGATATACAAAGCATATATCATCAAG
The DNA here is from genome assembly GCA_001974825.2 of Corchorus olitorius. Taxonomy (NCBI): domain Eukaryota; kingdom Viridiplantae; phylum Streptophyta; class Magnoliopsida; order Malvales; family Malvaceae; genus Corchorus; species Corchorus olitorius. The sequence continues at coordinate 6,564 of AWUE01022430.1, forward strand.
AATTGGCTTAAATGTCACTTTGCACCCTAAAGTTTATACGGACTATCACCCAATTTTTTTATTTTGATGACTTTGCACTCTATTATTTTATATTTGTTTCACATTACACCCTATGTTACGGTGAATTAACGGTACCGTCATGGAGACCTACGTGGCATGCCACGTGTACAAAAAAATGCCACGTGGCATGCTGATGTGGCAAAAATTATTATTTTCGCTTATTTTTATGTCGTTGGAACTTAACGAATTTTTTATAACGGAGAGTGCAACATGGAACAAAAATAAAACATCAGGATGCAAAGTGATCAAAATAAAAAAAGTTTAGTGCAAAGTGACAGTTCATATATATAAACTTAAAGGTGCAAAATGGCATTTAAGCCATAAAAATTACTTTCCTTACAATTCTATACATTCACACTGTGTTGGTATAATCATAATAAAAGTATTTTGTGGGAGTCCTTCACTTATAAGTGCATACTCTATATGTTGGATCTCAAAAAATTCTAAGTTTTTATTTGTAGGTGATATGCTCTTAGATATACACATAATTGAAAAATTGAATTAATAAGGCCTTGGTAAGAGAGTGCATGTAAAACGCTTGGTCTTTTATTTATAAGTCTTCCGGTATTTTGTAACCACATCGATCCCCTATAAAACTTTGGGGTATCTATGTAGGGCTAACTCTTTGTTGGCAGTTGGGGTAAGGTTGAATAAGAGTCTAACTCTCTCTTAATTGTTTGCAAAGGGCATAGCTCAAACTTATAATCTTATTTGGGTTCATGAGCTTCTTTCCAAAGATTGGTTTTTTTCTATTACTTGCAATTGCTGATTGGATGACCATGCTCATTCATTTGGGGTGCATACTCTTGACAAGCCTCCAGATATTGTTCTTTCTTTTGAGGTATTTTCTAGGCCTAGGTATCTTGGTCTAGATTTATGTAATATTTTTAGTTGCTATACTTCTAGCCATGTTTGAAAAAATTCATCAATCGGTTGATTCGGCTAGCTCCAACATTATTCTATGAAATCCCATATAGATTCTATAGAGTGAAATGACTTGTCATAATAATGAAACATTCAAAGCCAACATTCTTCTCGCGGTTCATATATATGGTAGCAGCTGATAGTAGCTAGCCTACCACTTTTTGTTACCACAAAATTAGAACCATTTCAAGCATGTTAATGGAACATCGATTACTCAAAGGCAATGTCAAAAAATTTCTTTAAAATCTAATTATATTCAACCACATTTCAAGCATCTTTTGGAGAAATAAGTTTCTTTCAAACCATATTAGACTTTGATATATATCTTCAGAGCCCCTCCAATCGATATATCCAATATCTGCATCTGGTTAGCGAGATGGTTATAATTGAAAGGCGAAGTGGGGAAGAAATATTGTTGGGACCATATATGACAGAATTTTGCACATGAAATTGCTTAAATGAGCTCGTTATAATCAGATTTGGGCATTCAAAAAGTGAGTCTTGGGATCCCTAGATGAGCTGGATATAGAATCAAAAAGTACAAAAAAGTGATGTTAAATACTTGATAAATACATAGTATTTAACATGGTGGACTCCATTGAAAATCAAATTAAGATATTTCTTCTAAGCATTATATTAGATAGAACTTATCTATTGTCTGCCAGCTTCTAGTCAAGACTCAAGACTGAATATTTATCAATAGATATTACGTATATCTAAAAGTCACTATTCAGTAATGAACAAAAAAAAAAAGTCACTACTCAATTTGGCCCACCCTTATGATATGAGCCAAAAATGATTGGGGTATTTGCAACAATGGTTTACAAATTATTTGCATTGGTTTCTTCATTATATAGTTGTCTGTTGAGTCATTGCCTTGCCCATTCCCTGCAGCTGATAGCAGCTTTCTGCAAAAGTGAATTGTTCCTAGGCCTTGAATCTTGATTTTGTAAATCTAAAGAAAAAATTTAATTTGGTGAATTATAAAAAGGAGATCAGTGGGCAAACAGCCAAACATGGCCTACAACATTTATACATATTGTTTACCTCTCTCATGACAAAAACTACTGTATAATTCTCGACACTTATAACCAGCTAGCTGCTAGGGTTTACCCTTGTCTTTTTTGCCCATTGAAAGGGAATTTTTTTCTGTCTATTTCTATGAAGATGCAAAGAACCTTCTCCGTACCTTTCACATTAACAGCTCAAATGTAGCTTGATATTGTACCAATATCTCATATTATGTTGAGTTTAGTGGAAAGAATTCGATTCGTGGAGATGAAGACTTTTCAACTTGGGAATGATGATTGGGCAACAACAATTTAATCTTGATTTAATGTCCTTTTTGCCCCCTAAACTTATACGATTTTGACGTTTTGCCTCCTAAACTTTAATTTTGGACATTTTATCCTCTGAACTTGCAATTTGAAGTAATTTTAGTCCCTCTCAAACGATATTGCAGACGTCAACATTTTGGCCTGATGTGGCCTTGACACGTGGCATTTTTGGTCCGACACATCAGCAATGCCGTTTGAAAGGGACTAAAATGATTCCAAATTGCAAGTTTAGGGGGGCAAAATGTCTAAAATTAAAGTTTAGGGGACAAAATGTCAAAATCATACAAATTTAGGGGGCGAAATGAGCACTAAGCCATTTAATCTTCCTAATTAGAATACCATAAGGAAGAACTAAAGAAGGAATAAAGGGTCATAATTAATTAGGGTTCAAATAATTGTATGAACTTAATTAAGAACAAAAATTTTTGGCAGCATTACGAATATGAACATGTAATTTTCACACCCAAATCGTACTGGGCAGGCAGGGTACAAAGTATGGATAATTTTCATGTTAAGAAATAGGAAACATCTCACATGTTTACCGTATAAGTACTTCAAAGAGTCGAGAAGGAAGAAAACAAGTAATAAAGTCATTTCAACTTCCTTTTTTTGATGATATCATGCATGGCTTTTGGTCAATTACAATTTACACTTGACTAGTTAATTATAATTTCTATGTTCAAAACATAATTGATTTGCTTTTGTCAATCCTCGACCGCCTTTCATTTCTTACTAATCATATAACTCAAACTTTTATAAGATAATTTAACTCTTTAAAATGGTGTGATGGAATTGGAGGACCCTCCCCCAAAATATTTCCGTTACTTGAATAAGACGCCAACGGTGTTGCTGTTCTGAAAGACTAGCCGATTATCGGCATCTTATGTACCAAAAAAAAATTTAACTCTTTAATTTCTTGAATTGAATGGAATTTAAGTACTCATAATTTTTTCCGCTATGAAAGCTTGAAACAAACATTGCCCTACTCAATATAGACTGTAATATAATAATGCATATGGCTAACCAAATATTCCAATTAATCATGAATCTAAAACTTGAATCTAAAATGGTATTTAAAAAAAAAATCGAACCCTTTATATTCGACTTAACATATAATAGTGATCTTATATATAATTTTGAATTTGATGTGATAGGGTAATTTGTTCCATTAATCGATGTGACATGAATGAACACATTCTATTAATAAAGGTATTATTTACAGAAACGTAAACAAATCATCTTCAAGCTCTATCATCCATGTAAGAGAGATTGTTGGGTTGTAAACAGAAAAAGGAAAAGTGCTAAAAAAAGTTTATGATGGTAACATTTGATCGAAGCGTGAGTGAGGGATAAGTTCTAGCTATCTTTATTTGCCAGATATTATTTATAAAGGCGACATGAGAGACCCCAGAAATCACCTTGGGAAATCATCAACATTATTGCAAAAAAAAAAAATGGTCCACACCCAGAAGAGAGGACATGTTCCTTAAGCATCAAACACCATTGGCTGCCTTACCAGAGGTCATGTTTTAAGCTGTTGAAATTTCATTTTCATTTCAGTACTCCCTTTTTTCTTTCTTTGGCCTTTTACCAGACTGCTAAAATCTCAATTTGGGCCTGCATTTTTTGAAAATTCTCAATTAAATTTCTGACCTTTAAAACAATCATTTAAGGGTCTCACCTTTACAATTTGGGTCCATTAACGGTCATTAAATTACCTCAATTTATCCGAAATCGAGATAATGAGACCCTTAATTGACTCAAATCAGAAATGTCGAACCTTTAACCTTTTAAAAGATCAGACACTTAATTGAAAATTTCCCAAAAGTTTGAGCACCAAATTGGGATTTCAGCCTTACCAGAACTCCTATT
>AWUE01022431.1:0-43175 GCA_001974825.2 Corchorus olitorius
TGGTTAGCGAGATGATTATAATTGAAAGGCGAAGTGGGGAAGAAATATTGTTGGGGCCATATATGACAGAATTTTGCACATGAAATTGCTTAAATCAGCTCGTTATAATCAGATTTGGGCATTCAAAAAGTGAGTCTTGGGATCCCTAGATGAGCTGGATATAGAATCAAAAAGTACAAAAAAGTGATGTTAAATACTTGATAAATACATAGTATTTAACATGGTGGACTCCATTGAAAATCAAATTAAGATATTTCTTCTAAGCAATATATTAGATAGAACTTATCTATTGTCTGCCAGCTTCTAGTCAAGACTGAATATTCATCAATAGATATTACGTATATCTAAAAGTCACTATTCAGTAATGAACAAAAAAAAAGTCACTACTCAATTTGGCCCACCCTTATGATATGAGCCAAAAATGATTGGGGTATTTGCAACAATGGTCTTCAAATTATTTGCATTGGTTTCTTCATTATATAGTTGTCTCTGTTGATGCCTTGCCCATTCCCTGCAGCTGATAGCAGCTTTCTGCAAAAGTGAATTGTTCCTAGGCCTTGAATCTTGATTTTGTAAATCTAAAGAAAAAATTTAATTTGGTGAATAAACAGCCAAACATGGCCTACAACATTTATACATATTGTTTACCTCTCTCATGACAAAAACTACTGTATAATTCTCGACACTTATAACCAGCTAGCTGCTAGGGTTTACCCTTGTCTTTTTTGCCCATTGAAAGGGAATTTTTTTCTGTCTATTTCTATGAAGATGCAAAGAACCTTCTCCGTACCTTTCACATTAACAGCTCAAATGTAGCTTGATATTGTACCAATATCTCATATTATGTTGAGTTGAGTGGAAAGAATTCGATTTGTGGAGATGAAGATTTTTCAACTTGGGAATGATGATTAGGCAACAATTTAATTTTGGCTTAATGTCATTTTTGCTCCCCTAAACTTGTACGATTTTGACATTTTGCTCCTTAAATTTTAATTCTGGACATTTTACCCTCTAAACTTGCAATTTGAAGTCATTTTAGTTCATCTTAAACGATATTGTGGACGTGGCATCACCACGTCAACATCTTGGTCTGACGTGGCCTTGCTACGTGGTATTTTTTGGTCCGACACGTCACTAATGCCGTTTGAGAGGGACTAAAATGGTTCCAAATTGTAAGTTTAGGGCAAAACGTCTAAAATTAAAGTTTATGGGACAAAATGTCAAAATCATACAAGTTTAGGGGGCAAAATGAGCATTAAGCTATTTAATCTTCCTAATTAGAATACCATAAGGAAGAACTAAAGAAGGAATAAAGGGTGATAATTAATTAGGGTTCAAATAATTGTATGAACTTAATTAAGAACAAAAATTTTTGGCAGCATTACAAATATGAACATGTAATTTTCACACCCAAATCGGACTGGACAGGCAGGGTACAAAGTATGGATAATTTTCATGTTAAGAAATAGGAAACATCTCACATGTTTACCGTATAAGTACTTCAAAGAGTCGAGAAGGAAGAAAACAAGTAATAAAGTCATTTCAACTTCCTTTTTTTGATGAGATCATGCATGGCTTTTGGTCAATTACAATTTACACTTGACTAGTTATACAATTTCTATGTTCAAAACATAATTCGAACTTTTATAAATTTCTTGAATTGAATGGAATTTAAGTACCCATAATTTTTTCCGCTATGAAAGCTTGAAACAAACATTGCCCTACTCAATATGGACTGTAGTATAATAATGCATATGGCTAACCAAATATTCCAATTAATCATGAATCTAAAACTTGAATCTAAAATGGTATTTAAAAAAAAATCGAACCCTTTCTACTTGACTTAACATACAATAGTGATTTTATATATAATTTTGAATTTGAAAATCGAACCCTTTCTACTCGACTTAACATACAATAGTGATTTTATATATAATTTTGAATTTGAAAATCGAACCTTTTCTACTCGACTTAACATACAATAGTGATTTTATATATAATTTTGAATTTGATGTGATAGGGTAATTTGTTCCATTAATCGATGTGACATGAATGAACACATTCTATTGATAAAGGTATTATTTACAGAAACGTAAACAAATCATCTTCAAGCTCTATCGTCCATGTAAGAGAGATTGATTGTTGGGTTGTAAACAGAAAAAGAAAAGTGCTAAAAAAAGTTTATGATGGTAACATTTGATAGAGCGTGAGTGAGGGATAAGTTCTAGCTATCTTTATTTGCCAGATATTATTTATAAAGGCGACATGAGAGACCCCAGAAATCACCTTGGGAAATCATCAACATTATTGCAAAAAAAAAAAAAAAAATGGTCCACACCCAGAAGAGAGGACATGTTCCTTAAGCATCAAACACCATTGGCTGCCTTACCAGAGGTCATGTTTTAAGCTGTTGAGATTTCATTTTCATTTCAGTACTCCCTTTTTTCTTTCTTTGGCCTTTTACCAGACTGCTAAAATCTCAATTTGGGCCTGCATTTTTTGAAAATTCTCAATTAAATTTCTGACCTTTAAAACAATCATTTAAGGGTCTCACCTTTACAATTTGGGTCCATTAACGGTCATTAAATTACCTCAATTTATCCGAAATCGAGATAATGAGACCCTTAATTGACTCAAATCAGAAAGGTCGAACCTTTAAATGACCTTTTAAAAGATCAGACACTTAATTGAAAATTTCCCAAAAGTTTGAGCACCAAATTGGGATTTCAGCCTTACCAGAACTCCTATTAGTAAATAGTTTTCTATGGAGAAAAATTAAATAAATATATATATTAAAAAAAAAAAAAAAAACTCGAAGGGAAAGTTGGAGGTCCTTCCTTCCCTACTCGCAGAACCCTGTACCTTATCAATCATTTCTCATCTAACTAATTTTTGTAGGACAAGCAGCCAACTTCAAAACACGGCAAACTTTAAGACTTAAAGACCCGAACTACCATGGTCCAAGAGTCCAACTGTCCAAGATGAAAGCCTTTGCTCTTTTCCAACACAGTTAAAGAATAAAAATTGCTCTGCTATCACTTTTCTTTGAACTTTCAATCTTCAATCATTCTAAGATGCCAACAAGACTATCCAGAGACAAATACTGATATAATGTTGGAAGACTTTTCTAGAATGAAGATAGATTATTGTATTCATGTATAGTAAACTACTCATACAAACCAATTATTGTATATATGTTGCTGTGGCTCGCCTCTTTCTGATGGCTCAGAAGACCTAATAGTATAAAGACTAAGCTCATCCTACTTCAAATTCTAAGATTATTTTGAAACTACAAATGATATGGTATACATAATACAACAGGCTCTGTGGATTCTGTAATGGGTGGGTTAGTGATACTATCTACCAAAAAACTGCTAATAAAGGAAAGTACATGAGGAAGGATTTGTATATAACTATTTGAGTATACTTATCTTTTTGGAAGGTTGAGCTATGCATTTACAAACAGAGAAGGCTGTAGAAGACAAGTGGTATAAAAGCGTTATCAAGTTGCGTTGTGTAGGCCTCCAACAAACCACTCGTTGTCACAGCTACGAGAAGAGGGAACCAGTGCTGTGGAAATTGGAAATTAAAACATCACTATATGTATCAATAGCCAAAATAATACATAGGACCATGGAAACCATGGAACCATCTATGTCTCAAGCTGAATTGACTCATCCAGGAGAGTCAAGTCTACATTCATGATGCAAATTCAAAGAACTTCAAGCAGTTTTGAAAAGTAGAAACAGACAGACTAAGTACGGTTGGATGTTCATGTATTCCAGACTAAGTTGTCAAAAAAGTGCATACGACGAGTTTGTCAATCAATGTGTGTGTGTGTGTTTGTTTGTGAGGGGGGGAGAGAGAGACCTGAGTTAGAATGTATCCAGTGGATGCCAAAAGTGGAAGGAGGATGGAGCAAGCAGCAAGGACAGATGTTATACCAGCTGCAGTACCTTCAATAGTTTTCTCTGAAGTGTAAAATGATTACTAGAATTAGCAGGCAACATCGTAAAGCACCTCATGAAAGCTTGACATTAACAAGTAATAAAAGAAAAAGAGAGAACAAAATCTTACTGCCAGTTTTGCTCCACCTAAGGACCCCATACTTGTAGCCAACCATTGATGCCTAAACATAAAAGCAAAACGATTACTACAGCTTTATGAATTCAGAATGAGTAATAGGAAGCCAGTCAACAAAATTTTCATGTTGTTTCAAATAATTTTGTGAGATGGTCATAAAATAATTTTTAATCCCAGTAGTCACTCTGTAACATAGTGCTTGTTGGTGTAACAGCAACAGTCTTTTACAACACAGAAATTTAGAATGGCTATAAACCTATGGCAACAATAAGCACGCTTACCATTGTATCTCCAATACCAAGGCTTAAAACTCCAGCAAAAGGGGTAAGAGGTCGATCATTGAACCCAGAGGACATCCAGATAGGAAGTGCACACCCCAATAACAGTGAAAAGTGGCTACATGAATTAAAAAAAATGGACCTTATTTAAAATTGCTTGGAAAAGTATATTCATTGAAATTTCCAGCAACAATAACATGCCATACCTGACAATAAGAAGATCTGAGTCACGATGATCTGTAAAGGCACTCATAAACTTATGTACATGTTGCCCTAAAGGCCAAATTCTCCAGACCTGGCTACAAAGGGAAGGTTATGAAATATCAACCAAGAAACTTTCAAACAAATCAGCAAATTTCCAGCACATTACAAAGAATAGACCTTCCTTGAAAAATTGTAAAGACTATACTTGCAAAAGAGATCTCCCTTCAAAACCCTAAACAGGTGAACATTTTAACAGAAGTAGAGGAACTTTACGAAATTGTCAACATTTAAAGAATGTGCAAGTTTTTGAACTTACTCGAATAATTTCTAGTACCAAGAAAACTGCCAAAGCTGCACCAAATGCCAGATCAAGAAATTTGGGCTGGAAAGATAATTAAAAAGTCAATATAATATCTTAGCAAACCATTACTAGTATAAAGTAGAAGAAAGGTTACTAAATAATTGACATATGATCGATACTCAAGCATATACTCAGATCACCTGATAAATAAGAGCAGGCACAAACATTGAAACAGCCAGCAGATGGTAGTATTTTCGAAGAAGAATCCTTTCGATCTTACTATTCTTAGAAATGTTGTAGAACCTTATGACAGATGCATATATCAAACCCAACCAGTAGATACATAGAGACAGTCTTTTAAATGGTTCCGAGAAAACAAACTGGAATATCCTGTTCAAAATGCATAATGTAAGACAAGATACTTGAAAAGATTGGAGGGAAAATAGAAGGCAGAAAAGAACACCAAATTATAGTAACATAGGAAATAACCATTATTATCTGTAAGAAATAATGCCTTTTAAAGTTATGTTATAGCATTATCAGATTTTCCTCTGCTGCACTCTAGAATGCCCAACAAAGGACTGCAGCACAAATAAGAAATAACTTGCAATCCTAGGTGTAAATATTCAAATAGCAACATCAGAGAAGCAACATAGGATATCAAACACTTGAGAAAGCAAACCCCCCAATGCACCAATGGTATCCATATGCCATCACCCAACATTTTTAATTAAAGCCAGTAAAACCTATAGACCACCTTATCACCACATCAGATTAGATCACTAAAACCAAATTTAAAGGGGGACAGATAATAAATGTCAAAGAAAAAAGATGCTTATAAACAACAATAAAATTAAAAGCCAAATTGAAAATAGAGCAAAGATATACCATAATACAGGATGAACATCAAAATCTAGGACGATCATCATCCAAGTTGGAGCAACTGCAATCATGATAAGTCCAAGGGAAATAAAGAATATAAGGGATCTTCCAATTTCTTTGTTTTGTCTAGATTCAGAGTTTTCAGCTCCCCAGAAGTGCTCCCATAAGTGGATAACAAATTTAAAGACTGCCGAAAAAATAAGAATGCCAAGCAGCACACCCTGCATAGAAGAGAATACCAATTCAATGTCCAGCTAGGCCATTCACAAAGAATTTCATTGCTCGAAGATTCTTACCTGAATAATAATACCTATCTCAGTTCTTTTAATCCCGTATCGTATAGACACCAACTCCGGTGAGATCAAGAGTCTACAGACCTGTTTAAACAGCGTCATCAACATTAAAATGCTAATTATGGTGGATTTTCAGTCATAACAGCCTGTATTATTCGGAAAAGGCAGCACTAACCTTTGAAATGGTACATGCCAACATGTCACCAAAATAAAGTACAAGACCTGAAGTTACCAAAAGGGCTTCCCCTGCAAAAATGAGGGACCTAGAAAATCTTTACACTGTTTTCAGGAAAAGGTTACAGAAATTGACATAGAAAGAGTAGTATGCAACAAACCAATTGAAGCACAACATGGGAATGTATTAAGAAGATGTTGAATCAATTTAACTGCTGCAAATCCATGACAGAGCAACCACACTAACTTTAAAGCTGTGTTAAAGCCTGTATGAAGACAAATGAAACAATTGGGTTAAAATGTTACAAGAAACTAATTTTCTTGTAAAAGCAACAAAGTTATAATGAAAGAACAACTGACATACCAGTATGAGATATTGTAGCAAGAGATATGCAGCATATTACTGAATATAAGATGACACAGCTTAAGCTAAACTTTGCATCCCAAACAGAGCAGGAGAAATGAGGATGCTTATTGTTGGCCGCACACCACATAACAATGGAGAGGAATATAAGCACACCACAGCAACAAGCCGATGTGGCCCAAAATTGCATTGTCATATGTTCAAGCTCTACACATAATGTCAAACGCACAAACATCAAACAGAAATCCATAACTTTCTACTAAATTCCTAAAATTCTTCGTAGAACTCATTAGGTTAATCCATAATTTGTTTTGTTCATCTAACAAGTAAACAAAGAAAACATTTTTCGAGGCGAAAACTAAGTACCTCCAAGCTCAACTTGTTGCAAAGAGAATGCTCTGGAAAGCTGAATCAACTTCGACAGCATAACAGTAGGCAAGGTAACTGCTCCTAACATTATTCCTGATGAAGCGCCTGGCCTATTAAATTCCAAATTAGAAGGTGTTAATATTTAACCTGATTGAGATCTTCAAAAACCCTAAATCTCCAACTGAAAATGAAATTTTGTTTCTTCATTTCGCTTACCTGGTTTTGAAGAGATGGAGGGAATCATCGGCGCGGATCTCGACGAAGAGGGAGAAGAGGGAAAGGAGAGAAAGGGAGAGACCATGGGGAAGAAGTGAGAGGGGAAGAGAAGAGAGAACACGGAAGACGAAGAGGAGAACCACCACTCTCTCTCCATTCATCGCCTTCAACGGCGAAATCGCCACCATGGAGAGATCGGAGAGGATTCAACAGTTCGGGGGGTTTACGCGGGAAGGATTAGATTAAAAAAAAAAGGAAGGATTTTTAATTTCAATTGTTTCATTTTTTTCAATTTATATATGAGAAATGAAATGGGATTATCTCAATTTTGTCAGAATTTCGGAATTCGAGGTGGGTATTAGCCCACCGGATTTTGGTAGACGCGGAAGGTCGTTGGACTGCCGCCTCCACCGTGGCCATGGGACCCACTCTGTGGAATATTCCTTTTTATTACTACTAGTAGTATTTCTTTTTCATTTTTTATCTTTTTCTCTCTTTTTTAAACTAATGTCATGCCTTTTATTTTACTCATCATTCATTAAACACAATTTCTTTTTTTTTCCCCAAAAACCAAAAAAGAAAAACACTTTTTTTTTCATTTTGGTTGACAAATCCAAGCCTTCTTTGGTAGCTATATAAATAAATAAATTAATAATGAAAACATTATTTGAAAGGTTCAATTCAACAACCGGTCCAATTGATTAAGGCTCCTTTTGTTTCAGCTTAGTTTATAAGCAGAAGCTACTTAAAGCCATGGTAAAGGATTCATGTGAAAAAAAAAACAGCTTTTCCACCATTTTCTGTTGACACGTCAGCCAACTGATCGCAGAAGCTGCTTGCATCTGAGAAAGCAAAAGTTAAATAAGCTGCTTATAAGCACCCAATCATCCAAACAAAAGTAACCTAAAAAAAACAACCGGTCCAATTATGAAAACATTACTTGAAAGTAAAACCTTTTGAGTTCAATATCATATTAAATGATTTATATTTGGGAGGACAAAAACTAGAAGTGCTTTTGGATGCTCTCATTATGCCATAAATATATTTTGTGAAAAAAAAATTTACAAGGAGTATGTATATATACTGAATTAATTAGTTGATTTTTTTTTGGTGAAACAAAAACTTGAATTAGTTTTTTTTTTTATTAAAGGAACTTGAATTAGTTGAATTAGAGGATAATATGATTATGATATATTTACCATTATCTTTCTACCATTAATTAATGAATTTAATAAGTTAATTTATATTTTATCCAATCAAGAAAAAAGTGTAAAAAAAAAAAAAAAAAAACCCTATTACCCCTCTCCATCCATGCATATCCGCAACCGCAAATGAGGCATAGTCGGTCATTCTTCTAGTCAAATACATACCACGTCCATGCCCATTAAAATTGGAAAACACTCGAAAACTCTTGAAAAAAAAAAACTTCTCTCCCTCTCTGCAAACTCAAAGCTCCAACAATGGCAGAAGGAACGTCTCAAAAGCCTCATGCAATTTTCATACCATACCCTCTTCAAGGCCACGTAATCCCATCGGTGCACCTAGCCATGAAACTAGCATCAAAAGGGTTCACCATCACCTTCATCAACACCCATTCCATCCACCACCAGACTTCCAAAGCTCAGCCGGAGACAGGGCCGGACATCTTTTCCGCCGCCCGTGATTCAGGGCTTGACATCCGATACACCACCGTCTCTGATGGGCTTCCTCTTAGGTTCGACCGGTCATTGAACCATGACCAGTTCATGGCATCCTTGTTGCATGTGTTCTCGGCCCATGTTGAGGAATTGGTGGCCCAAATTGTAAGGTCAGGAGAAAAGGTCCATTGCTTGATTGCTGATACTTTTTTTGTTTGGCCTTCAAAGATTGCAAGGAAGTTTGGGTTGCTTTATGTTTCTTATTGGACAGAACCAGCTTTGGTTTTTACATTGTATTATCACTTGGATCTTCTTAGGATTCATGGTCATTTTGGTTGTCAAGGTAATTAAAGTTCACATATACATCACCATTTCACCTTAATATCAGCAAAAAGCATTGATGATATGATGTTTTTATTGATTTTTTTTTCCGATTAGATTGTCGCGAAGACCCCATCGATTACATACCGGGAGTTCGAGCAATTGAACCGACCGATATGATGTCATACCTTCAAGAAAATGATACAACATCAGTATGTCACCAAATAATTTTCAATGCATTTGAAGATGCAAAAAATGCAGATTTTGTTCTATGTAACACTGTCCATGAACTTGAACATAACACCATATCAGCTCTACATGCAAAGGTCCCATTTTATGCCATTGGGCCAATTTTCCCATCTGGGTTCACCAAGAGCACTGTGGCTACGAGCCTATGGTCCGAGTCAGATTGCACCCAATGGCTTGATAAAAGGCCTCATGGCTCAGTTTTGTATGTATCATTTGGGAGTTATGCACATGTTGGCAAGAATGAACTAATTGAGATAGCTAATGGGCTTTTGCTTAGTAAAGTGAGTTTTCTTTGGGTGCTACGACCTGATATTGTGAGCTCTGATGATGTTGATCCTTTGCCCGTTGGATTTAAGGAAAAGATCGGTGACCGTTCGATGGTCATACCTTGGTGTTGTCAAAATGCAGTGTTGGCCCACCCAGCAATAGGAGGGTTCTTGACTCATTGTGGATGGAATTCAATACTTGAAAGCACATGGTGTGAAGTTCCCTTGTTGTGTTACCCTTTGTTAACTGATCAATTCACTAATAGGAAATTAGTAGTTGATGATTGGAAAACTGGGATTAATTTGAGCAATATAAAGTTCATCACCAAGGAGGAAGTTTCAGATAATATTAACCGTCTGATGAGTGGAAAATCAAGGGATCAATATAGGAATAAAGTCAAACAAGTGAAGGAATTATTAGGAAATGCATTGAAACCCAATGGTTCATCAGAGAAAAACATGGACCAGTTCATCAAGGAACTTAAGTCTAAGATTCAAACCAAACCCACCTCTTAATAATCATTTAAATAAGTGAATCTGTCTTTTTTCTTCTTGTCTGCTTTGATGTTCCAAATTTATAATGTAAATAGGGTTTTTGTCACTGTAATAAATACTATCTTTATATCAGACAGTCTCACAATAAGTTCATCAAAACCTTTCTTCATTCTGCACATTGAAAGATGTTAGCAATTCTGATAGCATCAAAGTTTGGCACTCCTTTCATGGATCATATTCAAAGGGAAATTTATGAAAGATAAAACATTGGATTGAACAAGCAAAAGATAAAAGGAAAAAAGATTATACAATATGAATGGATTACTAGATTGACAGTACTGATTGCATTCATCTCAGGTTGTTGAATTGTGATTACACTGGCATAGTTTACGTAGGGATACATTTTTCCTAACACGAAAATATAGCAAAACGAACACAAGAATTCTATATCCGACTGCCATGAGGAACAATACCAGTAAATTCTCCCACTTAGAGTTACTGCTAGGAGAGATATCATATGCACTATGGAGTGCCTGAATCCCAGATATCGTCCTCACCTGTCCAACGGCAAAATTGGTCCCTAGGTACTCGTTTTCCAAAAGCCCCTATAGATAAAACATAGGTAACGGAATTAAAGACACGGTGGTTTCATCGTTGCATACAGAGTGAATATGAGCGCCTACAATTTTATATGAATTTTATAACGTGATGCTGATCAATGCGGTTTGATATGAGAAGCAGATGAACTAATGCTATAAGATGCACGCACCTGGATAGAGTAAGTGTGGAAAGCAATGTAAGATAATGGATATGTCCATACGGGTCCAGGCAACTCATTTCTGATTCTGAAATAGCCTGCTGCAAGCATCATTACCACCTGAAACATCATCCATTTTGTTCACAAGGTTAGCAAAGGCTAGGGAAACGGTAAAGATTGGAACAAATGTAAAAATGAAGACAATTCCAGAAGAACTAGTTTTAGGTACATTAAGAACAAATGTGGAAACTCACATGTATAGTTACGAGTGTTAAGACACTCCAGAAAACATTTTTCCACAATGAAGCAACGGCTAGCATCAATCCTTCGTTTACTAAGAGGCACATGAAGAAATTAAGCACAAAGTACATAAGCAAGCTGAATTCATCTCGCAATCCTATTAAGAAATAGAAGACGAGACTTGATGATATGGAGATGAGGAATAGGAATGGAATGCTGGAGAGAAGTTGCCCAAACAAAAAGACTAAAGCTCCTGAATGCTGGTTTGACTCTTCACTGGCATAAATCTGCAAAATATATAACGAAACGAACCAATCAGGCAACTTTCCAAATGATGGAAGAAAACCGCAAACTATTATCAATTGTAATTTAGAAAATTTCTCTTATTTTTAGTTTAGATGGGATATGCAGGAATTCATCAAACTAGGAGACCTCCTTCAAGGAGGGATGTGGCTTATTGTCTTGGCCATGCCCAAACAAAAACATAAAAGCTACCAAAGGCAAGTATGATCACCTTAATTTCTTTCATTAATGCAGGTACTCCAGCAATGCTTAAAAGTGAAGTGAATGATACAAATACAAAAATTGCTGCAACTCTTGTCTGCAATGAGGAAAGACAGAAGTAAGTAACACAGCTGCGCTAAAAGAGCATATCAGTTATTCATCAGAAAAACACATTCAAAAATAAGTCAACTTCAAAAAGCAAGATAAGTCAAATTCACACTGGCATCCATGAAGCAGGTTTCAATCATTATGTTAGTGGCGTTCTCTCTCTCTCTCTCTCTGGCCAACTTTTTATTGGCTTATCATAACAAGGTCCTACTGTAAATTTGCTGCAAACATCCCCATGAAATGTGTCCTAGGACTATCACTTCATGAAGTGGATAAGGTGAATACTGACAAAATTTTGGTACTATAGGTGTTTATAGTTACTTGAGAAAATTCCACATTTGCACAAGAAAGCTAGAACTGGACCTCTGCAGCTCAAAAACGACTCACCATAAAAGCATGGCATTAGCATATGGTGGCTATGACAAACCATCTATAGAAGCAGTAAGCACGAAAAGAATATACTAATGCACAAACGGTTTTACTCACCACAACTGAGGACAGCGAATGGCCCAAGCCTGAAAATACTGTTCCAATACACAGTGTAAGCAGCATATAAAGAAGAAGACGAATCCAGTAGTATTTCCATTCCCTTGACATAATTAATAATGATCTCCAAGTCAATACTGCAATTCGTGTAGCATTGCCAGCCTTTCCCTTGCTTTTCAGAAGTGAGCCTTCCTATAGAATGCAACAAAAGTGAACAAAAATTATAAAGTCTGACTTTTGCCACCAGAAGACTTTGAGGAAGTCATGGAAGAAAATTGCAATGGTATACAGATGTCAGCCAACTACACTCTATTATCCACTTATGCTTGCTCACTCTAACCTTTAATCTTTACAGGTGATAAAGATAGAACTATCCTTTGTAATGTATACTCAAGCAGTACAGAACCAGTGATATGCAACAAATGTCATTAAAGCTTCCAATAACGAATATAACGAATTCTTAAATACCAATAAGAATACACATTGTACCTTCTCTGTGAGTCTCAGTATCATAGTTTCAACTGCAGCAGCATCGGCCGACGATTTGTATGTAGCCTCAAGTGTACGGATTGCAACAGCAGTATCCATATTCACAGATGAAAAGTCCCCATTGTCATCCTGCAACATTGTCCCAGGTCATATAAAGCAAATTATTCAATTGTAGCAAATTAAAGAATGGTAAATAACTATAATCCTCTAATGTAAGTGACAGAAAAGGCACCAGCCAAAGTGAAGGACAAGGCGTAGTTTGTGTGTACCAAATACTGTAGTTATAAACGAAATAACCCAATGCCTCTATAAGCATTTTCTAATCGTCTTGATTTTACCACCAAGCCAAAACATTCCAATAGCTTTGAAGACCCAACTGAACTGTTTTATAGACCCTATTCTTTCTGTTCTATAATTGAGGTTTTACCTGTTCTTTCTTTCTAAGTAACATTGAGGAGACAAAATAATTACCTGCCAATTTTTGCACATTGCAATGATCCTGTCAAAATCGGTATTTATGGCACGTAGAAAGTGATCAGAAGGACTTTGCATAATTGGGCAAGGGAATCCAGCATTTGAGAAGTGCTTCAACATGAAAAGGGAGATAAATTAGAACAACCCAAAGGCAGATTAGCTCAGGTATTCATAATGTAAAAGGACAGAAGGCATTTGAATCCTTATACATGAATTCTATTTTCTTTTCATCACTCCGCATTACATAAATTAAGTGAGCATACAACAGAATGTTGTTGATTGATTTGTTTTTTCCTTTCATACCAAATGATGAAGTCACTATATGGAAAAATCAAAAGAGAAACAAGTGTTCCAAAAGAATTATATTCATATTATTACTTACCTGCAAGCAAGCTAATGTTTCTCCGAAAAATAGGGTGTTTCCATTTGAAAGCAGACAGATACGATCAAAGAGACCAAACACTTCTGTACTGCTCTGGTAGATGGTGAAAATGAGAGTGCATCCAGTGCTTGCAAGTTTCTTCAGTGTTACCATCATCAGAAGGGCAGAGACGCTGAATAAAGAAAACATAAAGGTTTAGCTATAGCATCATATATCAGCTTGATTCTCTGAAAAGAGGATCACAAGACCAGCATACAATCAGAACTTGGCATGCTGCAGTATGTAGGACAAAAGGAACAAGAACAGACAAAACATTTTTTAGAATAAATTTAAGAAAAATCATTCAATAACTAACCTACCTGTCCAGGTGATATAGAGGCTCATCAATAAATAAGATACGTGGCCTCATCACAAGTTCCCGAGCAATGCTAACACGCCTTCTTTCTCCCCTAGGAAGGCCTTTCATATAGCAATGACCACCAATCAGTTTGTTTGCATAGTCGCCCAAGGACATTGCATGAATGGCTTCCTCTACCACACTCTTTTTTTGACAGAAAAAGCCAGGAAGCTGTAGTAAAGCTGAGTAGTATAAATACTCTCGCACTGTGAGTGAACCAATTAGGGTAGTTTCCCTGTCAACATATCCCTGCACATCAGATGTTTCAAAGTAAAAAAATCAACTTTATCATTTTGGAAGCAGAGTATCACCCTATCAACAAAAGAACTATATAAGGAATTAAGAGTAATATCTGAAGTTTTCACCCTTAATGAAAATGTAACTGAAACTCACATATGAACCATAAGGCATGTGCGTTTTTGCTCCGTTCACAAAGACTTCACCATACATTTTAGCTGAAGGATGCGATCTTCCTAAATTCAAGAGGAAACAGGATTTTAGTCTTAAATAAACAGGTAAAAGAATAAAAGACTTATTTTTCAATAAGTAGCCAAAATAAAAGACATGCTAAAAGACCTGCAATAGCCCTCAGAAGAGTTGACTTCCCAGATTTTCCAGGACCCATTATCACTGTCATTGTGCCAGGTAATGCATAACCATTTGAACTCTTCACAACCTTGTCAGAATACTTCCTTTTCCCCTTTATAGTAACAGTTAAGTCTTTCCAAACGACTGATGCGCCAGCAATTTTTCGTGCAACAGCAGCACCCTCTGGCAACGGCGGTGATGGCAAGGATCCACTATTGAGCTTTGACAGAGATGGGGAGACAGGTGTGGTTGCAGCATTGATAGAATCACCTCCTTCTTCCAGCCTGACATCAACATCTGTATCCTCCCACTCAGGCGAATCCTCGAAGGATATAGGTTGTCTGAGAGAACCAGGTTTCCGCAAATAGAAAAAGTTACTTGACGGCACCCTACTCGCTGGACTACTGGCTGAAGAGGATGAAGACCTATAATTGTCTGACTGAGACTGTATTTCTTCCATTAATCACTTCTGATTTCTAAAAGTTCCAATTTTAGAAGATAGCACTTAAAGGAATTGGGAAACTTCCTACTACCCCACTTAATAACTAAAGGATGAGACTAACTTATAAATGCACACCTAATTGTACCATCCACACTTTCAATTCCATGACCCCTTATTAATCATCATCACCTGTTAAGGAAAATCAACAGAATTAACCAAGGATACTGATATTCCTACCAGGTTACTATAGGAAATAAAAAAAAATACTATAAATTATATATATAACTAACTCTCATACATACATGGAATAACTGATTAAGGATTTATTTGATTTTTAAAACCCCCAACATGCTCATTTACCATTCGAAATCCAGAGGAATCAAATTAAACAAAAGACTATCCACCCTTTCAAATGAAATCAGGGGAAGCTCAACTTTATTAAGGAGATAATAATATCAATGGAGCACAGAAACAAACAAAAAAGGCTCAAAATTACCAATAATTTACCAATCTACATAAATGTTATCTATATTTTCCACCATGTGGAAGCAAAACACTAATCCATTTGACCTCCCCGTTGACCCCATATCTTCTGTTCACTTAATACAACTTAAACAACCCATTACTCCATTTTAATACCAGAACAAAGTACTGGAAGAAAATACTCCAAAAATGAAAAACTTCAGCAGAAAAAGCTTAACTTTCAAGTAACTAGAATAAAAATCTCTACCCTATCTGGTTCGGCAAAATCAAAACTTTGGAACAGAAAGCACCATTTTTGTTCATGAAACTAACCGAATATATGAGCAAAGTTAATATTCATTCCAAGGAAGCTGAGCATAATCACATATAAGACATATAACCAACCAAAAACAACCTCAAAAACATTAACTTTTTCTTGTCTTTACTTTAACTTAAGTACCCAACAGCAGACAAAATACTCTTAAGATCCCATTTGCAACAAACTAAATGGTAATAAGAAGAATCAAAAGCTAAATAGAAGTGTGAGAAAGAGACAAACCTGGATCTGGGTTTAAAGAAAGAAACTTCAATGAGACAGAGATAGAGAGAGAGAGAAATGAAGAGAGTTGAATATGAAAAGAGTGAAGTGAGAGAACAGAGAGGTGAGCAAGTGAGTGAATGAAAAGAAATTGCCTTTGCTTTTAATACTCCTTCCTAATAAATTGTTGTAAATAAATAAAAAATAATAATAATTCTTATTAGAGTACAGAAAAGAATCTGCAAAACTCCAAATATTATACTGCCAAAAAAAAAACTCCAAATGTTATAGGATAATGACTTGACCCGATTTTCCCGGGTCTGGTTTTGTCTTTGCTTACTCTGAAGAACTCTCCTTGAATATCTTTTTTTTCTTCATTCTTTTTTTCCCCTTTAATTGCTATTTTAATTTGCTGTCTTTGATCTTTTTCTCTTTTTCAAGTGTCACTTTAATTTATTCTGAAGAAGAGAAGAATGTAATGATGTTAGTTTGCCAACACACACCATTTTCAAAAGCGCTCCTCTTCATTGCTTTAGGCATGATTTCTTGTCTCCATTTTCTTTTTTATCTTTTTTTTATTTACACTATTTCTTGATCTAAGTTTATGGAAGTGAAATGTTAATGTATTGTTATTAGGTCCACAATGTTCTATACACAAATTTGAACCTTATACCTTATTTCCATAATAAAAATTAGAATAAACATTTTATCAATATGTCTAGGGGCTGTAAGTGATACAACACTATTCGTAAGTTACTCGAGCTCGACTCGAAGAAAATTCGAATTCGACTCGGTCATTATCGAGCCGAGCTCGAGCTCAATGATACTTGATTCGATACTCGTCCAACTATTCGATACAAATATATATATACATAATATTATATATTTAATTAAAAAATTACCTATATATACCTGTCGAGCTCGAGCTCGAACTCGGTATCGAATTTGGTATCGAATTCAAGCTCGAGCTCGAATTTTAGCTGAAAATGATTTTTTTTGAATTTTTTAATTAAATATCGAACTTGTCGAGTCGAGCTCGAGTAGCTCGATACTCGATTCGAGCCGAACTCGAACTCGATAGTCAAAACTCGATTAAGCTCGAATCGAGTATCGAGCTCAATTTTTTGTGTCGAGCTTGAATAGCTCACTACTCGACTCGACTCGATTACACCCCTAAATATGTCATATGATACAACCGCCACTCTTCTACTAACTGTAATAATAACAATAAAACCATAAATTCTTAAGTAAAGTTTTTTTTTTTTTGTGAAAAAAGCATCCTTAAACAAAGTTTTGAATTCAAATAAACATTGAAATACCTTTTTCTTATACAGAATCGGATATGACTTGAATTTGAATTAATTGATGTAGTATTAATAAATTTGATAGTTGATACTATAAATTCTTATCTTGGAGTACATAAAAATAAAAATGGGAATGTAAGTTCATTGAAAGTAATTGTATCCACAAGATTTGCCACATTCTATTTTGTTTGCTTTTACATATCATGCTTTGTATATCAATCATTTTAGAAAATTGTTTTGCTTTTTTGGCGGGATAATGGGTTGGATGTCAATGATTCATTTAGTTTTTTCTTGACTACTAAGTTTGATAAGATGGTACAATGCATTTTCTTAAAAAGAAAAAAAAGAAGAAAAGAAAAGAAAAGAAAGACAATAAAAATAAAAACGTGTGGGTCACATGTATATGAAAACATTTGAAACCTTTTTCTTAACCGATAATGCTCCAAAGACTTATTGGAGAAATGTCCAAACAAAGGTCTAATTAGGAGATTAATTTGGGATTTGACAAGCTTTAGTTGTTATTTAAATATAGTATAACTTTTGTTTCTGAGTTTATAGATTAATTTTTCGTTTTTTTAAGAACATTGATGACATCACATATTATACAGTATTCTGACAAAAACATAAAAACACAGTCCTAGCTAGTATACATTATAATCGAGGAAGTAGTAGCTTTTAATTGAAGAATTGAATCATATGTGGTCATGCGATAAAGAACATCTATTTAATAATTTTCTTATCCCATCCGATATCCAGGGCTTAATTCTGATTAATCCGGATCCGATTCGCGTCACGCACCTGGTTATAGTGAGTGAGTCTCCCAATAGGGGCAGTTGCATACGCAAGATCTCGAACCTGAGACCTGCTTAAACCGGAACAAACCGTTTACCACTTAATCCAATCCGTTGTTGGTATCTATTTAATAATTTTCAGTCCCCCGAAAATTCATTTAATTTGAAAGTTAAAGGATCAGTAAGTTATAATTTCAAGAAATAGTATATGTTTTCTAAAATTATATACTTACATATTTATTTTATATTTTTTTAATGATAGTGGTATGGAGTTGAATTGGCTTGTGATTGAAGGAAAATAGCAATAATCAAAGGATTGTTAGTGGCCCCCTCATGGTTTGATTGAGAACTTGTAATTTGCAATGATTGTAAAACAAAAGAGCCCAATGATTTAAGCATATATTTATTGGCAAATTACACGATACACCGGTAAGTGGAGTTTAGCAGACTATACAAGCAGGTCCTGAAGGATGATATGTGTCCTCTAGGGACTAGATTGAAATATTTAAAACTTAATTAATTAAAAAAATGGACATGTATCAACTCCACAACCTACTTGTGGAGTCCAAAATTTACACCGCTGGTGTATCAAATAATTAACATATATCTATTTACTTGTTTGACACAACTAATCAACTAAATCATACCCAAAATGCTACTATTACACTTTTCTTAATTTTGACCAAAACTCATTAATCCAAAATTTTATTCTTCCTCTCTTCTTTTTGTTTTGTTTTTTTTTTGAAGTTTGGGTTTTTCAATGGATCAAATTATAGAGCCCAAAAATATTTTTCCGATTGGGCCATTGGGTGTTTCAGTTAGACAGTTAGCAAAGTTCAAGCCCTAAATGAATTTCATTTAGTGGGCCAAAGCCCATATTTCCAACAAGATATTTATTTATTTCGGAAAAATTATAATTTAGATTTTAGATAATATATTGAGTCATTTGATATTCCAAACTCCAAATCCAATTCCCATTGAAATTGCAAATCCAAAAATTCCAAATAATAATAGGAAATATATTTTCTTGTCGAACAAGATAAAATCGAAGTAAGACTATAAATATCCATCTGAGCCTTTTTCGCAACACTCACTTTTTATTTACTCCAGAAAAGAAAAAAAAGATCTTTTTTTTTTTTAATTATTAGTATTAGTATTTCTCTTCAGTTTTCTATCGATTTCTGTCGATCTAGGTTTACGAAACATGAGTAACGAAGCTGAATCCTCTGACTCGTGAGTCAATTCTCTTTCTTTAGATTTTCCTCTGTTTTTGTTTTCTGTGAATTTTGTTGATTTATTAATTTTCTTTGGTTTAATCTTAAAAGTCCTTTTTGCTTTGATACAGGAAACAATCGGGGAAGAAAGACTTCTCGACGGCGATTTTGGAGAGAAAGAAGTCGCCGAATCGGTTGGTCGCTGATGAGGCGGTCAACGATGATAACTCCGTCGTTTCTATGCACCCAGACACCATGGAGAAGTTGCAGCTCTTCCGCGGCGACACTATTCTCATCAAAGTAAATAATTACTAACCGACTTTAATCTGTTTTTTTAAATTAAATTTATTAGGTTAATTTTGGAGCTTTCTAGTCGGGCTTGCCTAGGGTTCGTTTGTTATTATTATTAATTTTTCAATATATATGATTGGGCTTCAAGACTGTTTTTTTAGCTTTAGAACTTCAATTTAAACGCTATAAAAATTAGGCCTTTTGATTATTGGAAGCTTAATTTCAGGATTGCTTCAAAATTTGTGTTTTATTATGAGCTGAATTTGGAAGTTTTAGGGTTTCCTCTCCTGTTTATTAAGTTGTTAAAGGTATTATTCTTATCTGGGGTTTTGGTTGGTCTAGGGAAAGAAGCGAAAGGATACAATATGTATTGCTCTTGCTGATGAGACATGTGAGCCAGCTAAGATTAGGATGAACAAAGTTGTCCGGTCAAATCTGAGGGTTAGACTTGGAGATGTTGTGTCTGTGCACCAGTGCCCTGATGTGAAGTACGGGAAGCGTGTTCATATTCTTCCAATTGATGATACCATTGAAGGTGTTACCGGGAATCTATTCGATGCTTACTTGAAGCGTAAGTCCTTAATCTGTCTTTTATAAATTGATTTTATACTCATTGGGATTTGGGTGCTTCTTGTACCTTGTAGATATCTATTTTGTTTGTGATACTTTGATGATTGGTGTTGTTGGATTATGTTTCTTATATCTGTTTGTTGTATGCAGCTTATTTCTTGGAGGCTTATCGTCCTGTAAGGAAAGGAGATTTATTCCTTGTTAGAGGAGGGATGAGGAGTGTGGAGTTCAAGGTCATTGAGACTGAACCAGCAGAGTATTGTGTAGTTGCCCCAGACACTGAAATTTTCTGCGAGGGTGAACCTGTTAGAAGAGAAGATGAGGATAGATTGGATGAAGTTGGTTATGATGATGTAGGTGGTGTTAGAAAGCAGATGGCTCAGATTCGTGAGTTGGTGGAATTGCCACTAAGGCATCCTCAACTTTTCAAATCAATTGGTGTTAAACCACCCAAAGGAATTCTGCTTTATGGGCCACCAGGTTCTGGTAAAACATTAATAGCCAGAGCTGTTGCTAATGAAACTGGTGCTTTCTTCTTCTGTATTAATGGACCAGAGATTATGTCCAAATTGGCTGGAGAGAGTGAAAGCAACCTTAGGAAGGCTTTTGAGGAAGCTGAGAAAAATGCTCCTTCTATCATATTTATTGATGAGATAGATTCTATTGCTCCTAAGCGTGAAAAGACCCATGGTGAGGTTGAAAGAAGGATTGTGTCTCAGCTTTTGACTCTTATGGATGGGCTGAAATCCAGGGCTCACGTTATTGTTATTGGGGCTACAAATCGTCCAAATAGTATTGATCCTGCTCTGAGAAGATTTGGCAGGTTTGATAGGGAGATAGACATTGGTGTGCCAGATGAAGTTGGCCGTCTCGAAGTCCTTCGCATCCATACTAAGAACATGAAGCTTTCTGATGATGTGAGTCTGAATTTTTGTTATTTATTTAGTTTTTGTAGTTAAATAAATGCCTATAGCAAATAAAGTTCTGCTTGGATAGTTTTATGGACACGGATTTAATCACGTAAGCCACTAACTCTGATGATGGTCCTCTGATTGGTTGGAATTTGGTCTGCAAATTACCTTTTATTTACATGCCTTAGTTTCTCCATATCTTGCTCCCTTTTGATTTTATTGTTGGTTGACTTATTTTTTTCCTTCTCTTTTCTTTTCTTTCGTTTCAGGTTGATTTAGAAAGGATTGCGAAAGACACTCATGGTTATGTAGGTGCTGACCTTGCTGCTCTATGCACTGAAGCTGCACTGCAGTGCATTAGAGAGAAGATGGATGTCATTGACTTGGAGGATGAGTCTATTGATGCAGAGATACTAAACTCAATGGCAGTTTCAAATGAGCATTTCCAAACTGCTCTTGGAACTAGCAATCCCTCTGCTCTTCGCGAAACAGTAAGTGATCTAATTTTCTTTCAACTTTCCTCATGATGTGCCCTTATATGACTATCTCTATCTTAATCTCAAGAGTAATTGCTTTTTCTATAACCTAATGCTTTCTCTTTTTTCTCGTCTAGGTGGTTGAAGTGCCTAATGTCAGCTGGGAAGATATTGGAGGCCTTGAGAATGTTAAGCGAGAACTTCAAGAGGTGGTTATCATTACTTCATCAGTTCATAGTATTAAAATACCTTATAGTTTGTTTTCCATCTTGTTGCTAAATCTTCTATTTTCTTGTTTCTGTTTGTTGTGCAGACTGTTCAATATCCTGTGGAGCACCCAGAGAAGTTTGAGAAATTCGGCATGTCACCCTCAAAAGGGGTCCTTTTCTATGGTCCTCCTGGATGTGGCAAAACTCTCCTTGCCAAGGCTATTGCAAATGAGTGCCAAGCAAACTTCATCAGTGTCAAAGGCCCTGAACTTCTCACCATGTGGTTTGGTGAGAGTGAAGCCAATGTTAGAGAAATATTTGACAAGGCCAGACAGTCTGCACCTTGTGTCCTTTTCTTCGATGAGCTTGATTCCATTGCTACACAGGTATGTTTTAATATCAATAAATGGATAATATTGGTCTTCTAAAATGTGAATAATGGAAATTTTCTCATTTATGACATTTGTTTATTGTTGCAGAGGGGAAGCAGTGTTGGGGATGCAGGTGGTGCAGCTGATAGGGTTCTAAACCAACTTCTAACTGAAATGGATGGCATGTCTGCCAAGAAAACTGTTTTTATTATCGGGGCCACCAACAGACCAGACATTATTGACCCTGCGCTCTTGCGGCCTGGCCGGCTGGACCAACTTATCTATATTCCTCTTCCAGATGAGGATTCTAGGCATCAAATCTTTAAAGCCTGTTTGAGAAAATCACCAGTCTCTAAAGATGTTGATTTGAGGGCACTGGCTAGGTATACCCAAGGATTCAGTGGAGCCGATATCACTGAGATTTGCCAACGAGCATGCAAGTATGCAATCAGAGAAAATATTGAAAAGGTATGCTCCTGTTGCCCCTCCACTATCAACCAAAGTTAGGTTTTGGGAAGTTAGAACTGCATTTTACTATTGCATGTATTAAGATGCATTACCACGGTGCTAACCGGCTCCTTAATTTCCCCGATATATGAATGCCATACCACTGGCCCACTGCTGTGCAGTCTCGTTGTGTGCCCTTAAATTCAATCACTTAATACCTCAAGTGATTTGCTTGCTGGACAGTGCAAAGATTAGTATCTGTCTTGTGTTGATAAAACTTCATGACTAATGATAAATTGAAATTGTAACTATTTGCAGGACATTGAGAGGGAAAGAAGAAGAAGTGAGAATCCCGAGGCAATGGATGAGGATGTAGATGAAGACGTTGCAGAGATCAAGGCTGTCCATTTCGAGGAGTCCATGAAGTTTGCCCGGAGGAGTGTTAGCGATGCTGATATCCGCAAGTACCAGGCATTTGCACAGACCTTGCAGCAGTCTAGAGGTTTCGGAACCGAATTCAGGTTTGCAGAGACTGCAACCACAGCTGCCCCATCTGATCCATTTTCAGCTTCCGGTGCTGGGGCCGACGAAGATGATTTATATAGTTAGGCTAAGTTACTGTAGGTTTATCTCGGTTATATGTATGTATTTCGGATTTGGCACTTTAATCCCGAATTGTCTAGATTATCATCTTATCGTTCTATGGATAATTACTCTGAATTTAAATTAAAAAGCCTTCTTCTCTTTATACTCTAGAACTAGAATGTCTTATCAATCTTTTGCTACTATATATGCTTTTTATATGTTTATATTTAAAGGGTACTTAAAATTTGAAGGATTAATAGGTTGGTTTGAAAAAATGGGTGGATTGGCCGTTGGCGTGAGCAATGAAATAATGAATCGAGGAGCCTAGTTTTTGCCCCAATGTATATGTATATATTAAATAGTAACCGTTTATTGTAGGGGCCTACTTCATTTCTTAGTTTCACATGCTTTATGAGGAACCGGCCTCCTCTCCTTAACTTCTTCTTCGGCTTCCAATTGGCCATTGATGATTTGGTCCCCTTTGCACCCTGCATTCGCTATACAAATTATAAATTCGTCTCTTAATATAACAATAATAATAATGTTGCTTTGCACTTGCTACCTTACGGGTCACAATTGTGGTAAGTTGGTATAACCTTTTCTTTTTTGGTTAGAAACATTTAGATAACATAATTGCTTGCTTCCCTTTTGTACATTAAAATTTGGAGTTCTTACTTGCAATGACCATATACATATATAAAAGCTTCATTCCAAAAGTATATACTAAAGAACAAACCAATACAATATAATCCGAAACATATATAATGGCAAAAACATACTTTCAAGTTCAAGATGAAGGACATATATAACCTTATGTCCTCTCAAAAAGAGGAAAAAATAATGAAAAAATAAATAAAAAAGGGTTCAATTTTTATTCTACATACATCATGCCCCTAAGGAACCTCACATATATAATTTTCTCTCAAAATTCCAACAAAATGTGAAATGAAAAATGAAAAGCATATGTATCCCATTCATCAAGGTATTTTGTCAGAGTGGGTTTTGGAGCCACATGAAGAACCGAGAGTTTGATAGTTAACATAACGACTTGGAGCTGATGAATGTGTTGTCCCTTTTGGCATGCAACCCTTAACTTCCTTCTCATGGAAAATAACTTGGGGCTTATCGCTCAACACTTCATCAGCTTTCATCTTCACATAATCGACCGACGCAGGCCTCATTGTGCTAGGAACACTCGATGGGATATCTCGACCCGCCATGGCAACATTCGAACAAGATGAAAATATGAAGAGGAAAATTATGCAAAATATCGTAGCAGACATAATTTTGGATGAGGGTGTTTCAACTTTCAACTTTCTCTTGCTATTCTTCTTTATGGGAGGCTTTGAGACTTGAGAGAGCCGAAGGTTTTTGAAAGGGTTTTATGGGGGGAGGGTTTTTAAAGGTGGAGTAGCAAAGGAAAGTGCCAAAAGGGTTCATAAATGGGCTCGTGAGTAGGCTGAAAAAATTAAGGAAGATACATGACAATAGTTGATTGCTATAGGGCTACGTTGCATTAGTTTTGAAAGGTGAGGTGGGTGTGCCTTTTTTTTGTATTTTGCTACTGTGGAAGTATTGATGAGATGCCCGTGAGCTTCTTTTATTACACAATCAAAGCCGAAAATCTCTTGCCCTTAGGCGGTTGCTTCTGCCTCAAACTTAATTTGAATCTTCTTAGATTACCGCTTTTTCTAGGGCATGACAATTGGGAAGGTTCGGATTTGGTCGGTCCGGGTTTGGGTTCTTTTCAGGAGTGTAAATGGGTCAAACTGCTCGTAAGCTACTTAAATTCGACTCGTTTTATGTAAAATTTGGCTTGATTGTGTTTCATTATAAAAGAAGCTTGAAAATCTTACAATAACTACTAATTGATCTCCAACTAAAGATCATAATCTCACCTATTATCCCCTCTCAGTCAAACTACTCATAAGCTACTCGAATTTGACTCGTTATATGTAAAATTTGGCTCGATTGTGTTTCACCGTAAAAAAACTTTAAAAATCTTACAAGAACTACTAATTGCTCTCCAAGTGAAGATCATAATCTCATCTATCCCCTTTCATTTCATAACAATCTTTTCTCATTTTCTCTTTCTTTCATGTTCACCTGCTTAATTTACCAATCAATAAAGGGAAATGTTTAAAGTGTTCGACGGTTGGACATTAATACATAAGCTCAACAATTTGCTGGAAAAAATTGATGATCAATTGAAAGCAGGCAGGTTGGCAAGTTCACCTAAGGAACCTAACCAAAAAATAACACTATATTAATCTTGAGTTATTTAGCAGTAGGTGTGAAAATTAGGTGCTATGTTAAGTATAGAGAAGAGGGTCTTAATTTCAAAAATTTATAAACCATTGATGCATGGCATGGAGATGTTGACATTTATTTATAGTAGAAAGAATTGCATTAATTTTGTGGAGTAATTTCTCAACCAAGTCCTGTAATTTTCCACGGTGTAAATTGGAGACTGGTTTCACGTTTTGCCTATGCATCTTTAAGCTTCGTGCCAATATATATTGAATAGTGTCCAGAATTTATGGCCCTCTCGAATTAATGCTCATCAAGATTGTAATTGGGTAGCAACATAAATACTACAAGGGATCCTCGGCAAGGATGAGTATACAAATTCAATTTTCCAGAGACACATTTGAGCGGAGACTTTAATCTTCACGTTCTCGACCCGAAAGGAATTAGTCTGAACCGAAATACCCTTAGATCAAATAAAAAATCAACATAAAAACTATCTATATGCAGTAAAATCTAGGAAGGCAACATTTTGAACTAAAATAAAGCACAAGTTCAGAAATTTAGTACCACCAACCCAACTCCCAACTTTAAATATAATGTCTTAGCTATAGTGGCATTGGCCCAAAGTAAACCTAAACCAACCAAGTAGTTGAGAAGTTCATTCTTTTAGCAAAAATAGTGGGCTTTAGCCTTTTTAAGGATTTTTTTTTTAGAAAAAAAAAATGTTGAGGGTAGTTGTGCAATTATAGTGATTATTTGAGGGCTAACCTGACATTTTAACCGACATCGAAGATAAGAGACTTGTGTGAGACTAGGAAGAAAAAACAGTTATTTCTGTTTAAGCTACAAAGACCAGAAATGGAGCTCTCATTTCAGTCTTCAATGTTTAAATCCTACTCCAACAAGGGTAAGTCCTAAAAATTTAGAAAACTCCAAGCTCTCGTTTATGTTTTGTTTCTCTTTATCATGAGCATAAACCATATAGTAGTAGCTTTTAAGAAACTAACTGCGCAAGTAGTTCTAAATTGTTGTAGATGCACTTAAATTTTGAAGCAACATTGAGAATCCCTGTAATTAAAACTACCCATTTAAAGATTAGGCCATGGATTTCTTCTTTTCTGGGTTTTTTTTGAATATTTTACTTAGTTGCTGGAAAATTTGAAGTTCTGGAATTGCTTTTGTGATAATTGATATAGACATGGCATTTAATTTTGATTGATGTATGTAATTTTTTTTGGCAAATTCAAATTATAAAAAAATGCTTTGGCCAATCACTTGAAAGGAAATTTATCAAAATGATTCATTCAATCTTGTTGATCAGTTGAGAATGATTTTGCTAATATTTTTCCTTTTGATCTTGTGAAGCATTATTTTTCATAGATGTAAAATCAATAGAAAATAGAAGAAAGGCATCCACAGTATCTTGTGCATTGCCGGAAACAGCCGCTTCAGTGGCAATTGCTGCCACCGTGGTGGGCGCAGCAGCCACATATCTTGTTAGAATAACTAAACCTTCTAATGCAACTGAGGTAAGGACATTCATTAATTCTGAATATTTCAAAGTTCATGTGAAGATTCCTTCAAAATTTTGTTCAATTTTGGAAGGTTCCTTCAAAACCCTGTGAAGATTGTGCTGGTTCGGGGATATGTGCAGAGTGTAAAGGTGAAGGATTTGTGTTGAAGAAAATGTCAGATGAAAGTGCTGAAAGGGCAAGATTGACTGCAAAGAATATGGCCACTCGATACACAGCTGGGTATATATATTTCTTATATTATATATCCTTTGGGCACCATTTTTACTAATTCCCTTTGGAATGAAATGATCATTTGTTAAGAATTTTAATTAGCTTTACTCATATAATTGCAGACTTCCAAAGAAATGGAGCTATTGCACCAAATGTTCTTCTACTCGATCTTGTATTACTTGTGGAGGCAGTGGGAAGTTACTCTTATAGAGTTGGCTTAATTAACCATTTTCATCATTGTTTTTACCACAATTTTGCTATGGAAATGGGATCATGAATATGGGCGGTCCCAATTCCAAATCTATTTAGAAAGTACTTAAAAAGATATAATTGAGTCTGAGTCCAAAATTTTGGGCAGACAGTAAATCAGACACCTAGAATTATTATCCAATTAATGTAGACATATATTAGTATGATGAGGCAAGATAACAACCGATAAAAATCCTCTCCCCCCATTTTTTGTGTCCCACGGTGCCCCATCCACCAAATAATGACGCGTCCTTTTTCAGTTTTTAATGTTATTCCTTGTTTGCCTGATTAAATTAAATTTTATATTTTCATTCTAAAACCCTATGGGGAATGTATTAAAATTTAGGACTAACCCTTATATATAATTATTTGTTGTTAATTTGGGGTTAAACTTGGTTTAATTGGGATTTTTACTATTTGTTAAAAATCGAAAACAAACAAGATATAATACTAGGACACGTGGCATAATTTGGTGGATGAGACACAATGGGACACCAAAAATGGAGGGAGAGGATTTTAATTCGATAACATATACATTATCATCTTCTATTTAGCATATCTTAGGATGAAGATTCTCTTTCATGGAATTTGAAATGTTTTTGTAAACCCAAATTACTTGGAGGATGGTAATTTTTAGTACTAGTTCATTCTACTAATCATCAGGCCTATTGTTTAGTTTGCCCATTATGTTTGGCCCATGTCTTTTTTGGGCCTTGGTTGGTTTTCATTATTTTTTTTCTTCTTTTTTTCCGGCCTACAAATTTTACTTCCTTTGGCAATTGATAATAGTTGCTCACTTGCTCTTATAATAATCTCTATATAAAAGCCTTCTAATTATTTATTTGTTCTTGTGCTTAAATCTGTTTGTAATTTTCTCGAAGTGATAATAATTGTCAAATGAGCAAAACTAATAACACTTTCCTTTCTTCTAACTATTATATTGCTTTTTTTTTTTGTGAATAACTATTTGCTCACGATTTTGGGATTTCTCATTTCTATTTGGGTAATTATTTGATATACCGGCGGTGTAAATTTTGGACTCCACAAACGCGTTGTGAAGTTGACACATGTCTATTTTTTTTAATTAATTAAGTTTTAAATATGGCAAATTATACAATACACCGTCAATGGAGTTTAGCAGACTACACAAGCGGATCCTGAAGGGTGACATGTATCCTCTAGGGACTAGATTGAAATATTTAAAACTTAATTAATTCAAAAAATAGACATGTGTCAACTCCACAACCCGCTTGTGGAGTCCAAAATTTACACTGCCGGTGTATCAAATAATTGCCCTTTAAATATTTCAATCTAGTCCCTAAAATACACATATCACCCTTCAAGACCCGCTTACGTAGTTTGCTAAACTCCACTAGCGGTATATTGTATAATTTGCGTACGGAAAGAAGAATTAAAATGTAGTACCTCTCATCACGAATTTTCAATATAGCTTATATCATAATTTAAGAAAGTCAACTTCTCTTTATAATCAAGTTTCAACCGAGGGTGGTTCAAATTCTACCAAGTTTAATCGATCTTTTCCTCGATATTCTAGCAAGTTTCAACTTATTGCAAAAATATATACTTCGACTCTTAACAGATATATATAGTATATTATAGCTATATAAATTATCATGTACATTAAACATGGCTTGGTGTTGTGTTTGGTGGGGTTGGTGCAGACGAAACCTCATTACGAACCCGTTTGCCTCGTTCGGACCGGCTGTTTTCAGCAAACTTGACACTTCCTTCATGTAAGCCTTGTTGTTTCTCCTCTTCAGTCCATTCTGATATGTAATAATGTTCTTCGGTAGATTTAACAGGGTCTTTCGAAGGAGGAAGGAACATGCTTCCCCATTGTGGAAAGTGTAGCAAGGCTACAGGAATTGTGCAAATCACAGCCATGGCACCCATTAAGGAAAGTCCAGTGGCTGTTGAAAATCTTGAGTTAGAGAAAAAGACTAGTTGTGTCAAACCAGACCCGAAGTTCCCTCCTGCACCGGTTAGGCCTGATATTAGTCCTAATGATCTTCGTGAAACGAATGGGACGACCCCAAAAGTTGCACCACAAGCGGCTTGAGTCCCAAGGGAGAAGAGGATCATTGCTAATATTGCAATAGGAAGTGAATCAGCCTGACCAAGCCATATACAAAAGACAGCTCCTAGAGTTTGTAAGAACCAAAGAGTCCATAGTCTGCCTCTCATGCCAAAGATTCTTGCTGCTACGTCAGAGGCATAACCACCAAAAGGACGAGCAAAGAAATTGGCCATGCCAAAGCTAGCAGCTATTGTCCCAGCAGTGTGGAGTTTAAGATTAAATCTGTTGCAAAACATAACGAAATTCCATGGTTATGAATTATAACTACTACATCATTTGTGGAAAAAAAAAAAAAGGCTTAAATGGCAAAATGTACCCTAAAGTTTATACGGTCTCTTTGCACCCAGTTTTTTTATTTTGATCATATAACACCCCTAATGTTTTATTTTGCATATATTTTGCACCCTCCGTTACCGAAAATTTATTAAATAACCGATGATGCCGTTATGATGCTGACGTGTCATGCCACGTCAGCCAAAATTGCCACATGGCATGTCACGTTATCCGAAAAATGCCATGTGGCATGCCACGTCCGCATATAAAGAAAGAAAATAAGAAAATTTTGCCACGGCAACATGCCACGTGGCATTTTCATCCTATGTGGCATGCCATGTCAGCACCGTAATGATTTTCCGTAAACTTTTATGGTGCGCATTTTGGCATTTAAGAAAAAAAAAAGGTCAGAACATGTTGGGGAAATGAATTAGTACCTGTCATAGAAATATCCTGAGATTACATTGTTGATAGTCAATTCAATTCCCATGGAAAACCCATAAAGGAGGAAAAAGATCCATGTTCTGTAATTTGTGACAGCATACCGGAAAACCTGAACAAGGGAAGAAAATCAATTGCTTGTATATTTATACTAATTAATAGCAACTATAGCTATCAATTAATCAAATTATATATATTAGCTTAATTACCTTGGAGAACTTATCTTTGGAAACTTCACCCTTCTTTTGCAAGGCACTAAGGTTTCCATCAGGCAAATCTTGGCCAAGAGTTAGGACCAAGATGCCCATAATGACTTGAAACCACCCAGGAATGAAGAAGGCAATTCTCCAAGCGGTGAAAGGAGTTGCACCAGATAGCCTTATTAAATGATAACATAAGGGCATTAAAAGTTGAGTGACTCCACCACCCATGTCACCCCAACCCCCTGCACATCCATTGACAAGTCCTATAATCTTGCCATTGAACATGATTGTCGTCCAATACGAACATGACACGAATGTTGCAAGGCAAAATCCGATCATGAACCGAACTGCTAAGTATCCTTGTGCATCAGACACAAAAGACATGCAAAACACAGTTGGGGCTGATAACATTAGCAGAAATGCAGTCCCATATCTTGGACCGATTAGGTCACAAACTGCACCCATCACTAGCCTAGAAAATATGCTCCCGGAAACAGAAGCAACCCCAGCATTTCCAATATCTGATTGTGTTAAATCAAGATTATCGCGAATGATGGGAACGAGGGGTGCAGCAGCAAAAGTTGAGATAAAACAAGTGAAAAAAGAGATCCAAGCTAGGTGAAATGTTCTCATGTGAGGTTTAGCAAAAGAAAAGACTTTGAAAACTGTGGCTCTATGTTCTGAATCAACAGGTAGAGCAAATTTTGCCATTTCATCAGTTGGGACATTGGATGATGATGCAACTTCTAAGGCAAAGGTTTGTTCTCTACCTGTTACTCCATGCATGGAAGTTCCTAAAGAACCTTCATAATTTGCAGCCATTTTTCTTTAGAAGAAGAAGAAGAAGACTGATTTCTTGAGTGTATGCAAAAGAAAGTAAGGAAATCTCTTGATATTGCTTAATTAAGGATGGACATATGGTATCATATTTATAGTCGAAACTAGCTATCAACGAACCCTCCACATGGCATGACATTGGTCGATTAATTACAAATTGCACTAGTGAATATAATATTTCTCAATATAAAAATTGGACATTATATTTCAACAAAATTGTATATATACAAAAATAATTTTCAACTTATAATATTGATTAGTTATAATTAGCATCAGTTTGATGATCTCTTATATAGCCATGGTCATGTTCTTACCTTTGAAGTAATTTTTGGGTTTTGATTTTTTTTTTTTTTAAAATCTTCCTTTTTAGAGATGAGCTTTCAAATCAATTTGCAAATATCTGTTTTCGGGCAATGATCTACTTGAACATGACTCATGTAATATAGACAGTGATGTCCTCTAGAAAATTTTTAGCCGTAAAATTAAAATTTTCAGACAAAATGGACTAGGAAAAGGATTGATTTAAGGTAGTTCACTTGAGGACAATACATTCTTAGATCATC
Source organism: Corchorus olitorius (assembly GCA_001974825.2). NCBI lineage: Eukaryota > Viridiplantae > Streptophyta > Magnoliopsida > Malvales > Malvaceae > Corchorus > Corchorus olitorius. The sequence goes on from AWUE01022431.1 coordinate 31,828, forward strand.
ACTTGTATTAATTAAATGGAAGATTTTCGAGATTATAGAAAAAAGTTCATAGCTGTCAATTTAAAAGCAATGGCGAAACCGACTCCAAAACAAAATGAGATGAGAATATGGAACAGAACAAATAAAACAGGACATGTGAGATATTGAAAAGTCAAACAAAATGAATTTCAAACAAATTGAGAATTTTTTTAAATTATATTGGACAATGGCTGCACAAAATTAACATAAACCGTTGACATTAGACTTAGAAGAAAACCCTGGATTTCTGACGAAGATTCCCAACTACTACTGACAATTTTTTTCCAACCATTATTTTCTCATCAACTTGTGGAGGCTTTATCATATGTCTTCAAAGATGGATCATGCAAAAGTCCTTTGGTTGTTGTACGGCCTTCTTTTCTTTGTATCATATCAGCTATATATGTTGACTTCAAATTTTATGTTTGCATTGCTTTTGTACTATGATGATCCTATCAACACGACCCACCAAAAGAGAAGATTCAATTTCAAACCATCTTTATTCCTAATTGAATTAAGGTTGCTCTAACCATTTTCTTAGATTCCAAACAATTATAAGATTTCAAAGATCTCAAGAATCAATTTATAGTACTATATATGAAATGATCGTATAAAAGGTTGGGTTAAGGAAGTTCGTCACATCGAACTTGACTGTTTGGCCTAATGGTTAAAATCTCAAAAATTCAATCAGAAGGCAGGGGTTCGAATCATTACCCTCTCTTCCCCCTCTCTTTTACCCTCTCTTCCCCCTCTCCTTTTAATTGTAATATTCCCAACAAAAGTATTTTTAAATTGTTTTTAAACTAAAAATCAGAAGTTACAAATTGAAATTTTTTCTAGAAACTCTTTTAAAAAAATACCTATGTCAATAGATAAACTAAACCGAATAGACCCTTTAAGATTATCCTCATGGTACAACATTATCGAGGGAACCTTCCTTGAAATTTCTTTCTTAATTGGTCGACACAAGGTGCCTTGAGGCTTTCTAGGTTATTAGACTAGGAGTCTAATGTACCGAAAAAAAAAATAATTAAAGTACGTTTGATTGAACCCATGCTCATGCATAACTCCCTCAACTTGTCCTAAAATTATCGGATTTGCAGAACGCCATGTCATGCTGAATCATAAAACTAGGAGAAGATAAGAAGAAATTAATTAGTATAAGCTTTTCTTCTGATCTGTATGGCTGCTTTTTGGCTATAGGCTGTGGCGCATATCACATGGTCGTGCACTGCCACTTTTTTCAGCTGACTTTTGCCCTGTTCTACGCCGTGCATCATGCATAGCCCACCGTAGCTGCCAAATTATATTATTTCTATACTCATTCTAGCTCCATCCATTAATTATTAATTATGTGTATAATCATAAACTAATATATATTATAATAATGTGGAAAATGATTATAAATTATCTAAAAGTGACCGTACATTTAATATATACCACCGTACTGATCACGACTTCATTTGTTGGTCATGGTCATCATTTTCTTCTAATTCCACGCAAGCAAAACCAAACCCTACGTGCTAACATTGACTTCCATAATAAAACAAAACAAAATTATATCATACAGATAGTTAATTAAAACAACATATTCGTTTTTGTTTTGTATATTTTAATTTGGAAAAGAGAAATAATTAAAAGTACTCTTTTCAATATGGCGTACGTGTTTAATATCTTCAAATCAAATGAAAAGTAAATAAAGAGACGCATCAACTACTTTGAACAAACAATATAGTTCCTAGGCAACAAATTAATTGGTTAATTTGCATGTACATTAATAGAGATGATTATATTTAATTTCTTTACAATCTATTTAATTTCATACGGAAAGAACGCGTGTTTGATCAAATCAACTGCAGATCTGATTTGATATAGAATCAAATATATATATTTATCATCGGTTCATTAATAAATTGTATAGTCAATTTTGATCATGTTCTGATAACTATAGTTTAAATGTCGATCGTTTTATGTATAAACAAAAATATCACTCTATCTTTTTTATTAAATGTGTTTTTTTCCCTTTCGGCAAGGCTTTTTTGATTAAAATGTAGTGGTTGTCTTGCTCGAACAAGATGCTAATGGTGTTGTTGTTCGAAGAACTTACCTGATTTGTCAGCATTTTTTGTAACAAAAAAATTATGTAGTGGTTGTCTATCTTTGTCCGTAAAAAAGTGATGTGAAATATGTAAATTAAATTATGAATCAATATTGAGATACAAATCCATAGTTGTCCTAGTTTGCATGTCTATTAAATTTCGTATTTTTCGAAGAATGCAAAACATGTATATGATGGCTTTATGTACATATGATGTCAACACATATTGTACTCGTTTTTACCTAATTTAAAAATGTTAATTAATCTTCTTTAATTGATTAAATAATTAAACATGGACAAGTTGAAACTTTATGTTACTTTTATTTATATTTGATCCTCGTCATATTTTCACATGGCAAGTTGCTACCGTTGATGCTTTGAAAAACGTCATTATGATATGGATTTGTCGATCTATTTTGATTCTGACTGCAAAATTGTCAATAAATATCCTTGTTATTATAGTATTATTACTTTAGTTAGCTTAAGATATTTTTAATTGTCCAACTAATCCTTAATTAGCTCTATAAACTCCTTCTTCTGTTTTTTTTTTTTTTTGGGAAAATCATCAATTTTTACCTCAAGAAATTAAAAAAGAAGAAGAAAATCATCCATTTTGAAAATATTGTAATATATACTATATCTTAACTAAACGGGAAAAAAAGAATTATATTTCTTTCACTTTTTTTACCAAGCTTAATTTAAGCAATATATCATCCTTAATAGAAAAAATATCAGAAGGGCATGAAAAATAAAACCTTCTCAATGACAAATTTACATACGAATAAATAAACTTATATTATTATATTCATGCTGGCCAAGGTCAAAGGCAACTACCATGGTTATTACCAAGGCAACTACCACCTCAATTAACAAATTATTTCCTTAACTGGGTTTTCATTAATTTTTGGTTAATTATTTCCAAAACAAACCATTTTAAAAGAAAAAAAAAAGTTCAAAAAAAAAAAAGAAGAAGAAGAAGAAAAATATTGGGCCAGGAAGGGCCATCACCGAATCCAATCTCACAATTGCGAGATTGGGCCAGGGGTTCTACAACTAGACGTGTCGACCCGTCGTTTGGAATTTTGTTGCCCTAGGCTCCGTTTAGTAGAGCGGTGCGGTAGCGGTATGATTAACATTGTTTAACAACTGTACAGATGAGATTACACTGTACAGATTAGATTAGATATTGTACAGATGAGATTATTAGAGCAGCGATTGAAACGAAGATTACACTTAAGCCTCCATTTGGCTGGTGCACTGATCCACCGGCCAAACGACCGGTGAATCGGTGCACTAAACATGACCCTAGTAAGTGAGATTGAGAACATTGTTATTATTATGAGATAATATTAAGGTTACGTTTGGTTCGTGGAAAGTAGTGGGAAGTGTGGTAAGTTAGATAGGGAAAATAATTTTCCCATGTTTAGTTAGAGAAATCTAATTTTAAGTGGGAATGTCATTCCCACCACTTTACCACTCAAGTGGGAAAGCAGTGGAAATGACATTCCCATCTAAAAGGGTGGGAAAATTCACTTTCCCAGAAAAGTGTTACTCTTTTTCCCTTGTTTTTATCTTATATTTTCAAAATTTAATAACTTTCTCATATTAACCAAATATGGTAATCTTATTCCCAGAAAAAAAAAATATAATTTCCCACTAATATAATATTCCTAGGAAAGAGGTGTGAATGACATTACCACGTGATACCTAAGATACCACGAACCAAACATAACCTAAGGGTTAAATGACCTTTTTGTCTCCTCAACTTCTAACTTTTGGAAATTTTGCTCCCTCTGTCAATAAAGTGACAAATGGTGCTGATGTGCACATCAACATCGAGTGACATATGGACTTGCCACGTGTAATTTTGTCAACAAAGTTTTAAAAGTTTAGGGTGTAAAATGTCAAGATTTTAAACATTTATGTGGTAAAAAGTAAGATTTTAGAAGTTTAGGGGGCAAAATGATTAAATTTTGAAAGTTCACGTGTCACTCGGTGCTTAGGCCTCCATAGCACCGTCAAAGGCCCGTTAGTCATTTTATGACGTAGAAGGTAATAAAGGCTTAAAATAAAAGTTTAGGATGCAAAATGTCCAAAAAAAATACTTTAAGGGGCAAAACGTCCAAAACCCTATAGTTTAAGGGGGAAAACCGTCATTTGGTCTAATTATAAGTATGGAAAATGTTTAACTTAAAATTTAGATTTTTATTGGGTTAGGATTTTAGTAGTAAAAATTATAAAGGAAAAAATGCTAATTGCTAAAATAAGGGTCTAACGTTTGTTAAAATACTCAAATAAGGGAATGATCTTTTAATTTGGGCAAATAAGGGTCTAACATTATCATAAATGCTCAAATAAAGGCCCGATCTTTTAAATTAACCAAATAAGGGCCTAACATTATCGAAAATGCTAAAATAAGGGCTTGGCGTCGAAAATTCTCACGCGTCATCCAAACTGAAGCCAGGCCCTTATTTGATCAAATTAAAAGATCGGGTCCTTATTTAAGCATTTTCGATAACGTTAGGTCCTTATTTGGCCAAATTAAAAGATCATGCCCTTAATTAAGCATTTTAACAAACATTAGACTCTTATTTGAGTAATTATCCAAAAATAGTATATATGATTAGGATAAATTGGTGAGGCAAATCTGAGTCTGAGTACAGGAGCATGACTTTCAAATTTTTAAGAGGTGTGTTATAAACAAGTTTGGGAGCCTTTAATTTGCTGTTGAATAATATAAAATATAAAATATATTGTAAGGATTAAAGAATCACCTTGAATTATTGATATTTTCATATCCTAATTAGGTATGCTTAGCATATTCCCATTACAAGCAAGCTGCATGAAACTTGCATATCTGATGACTCGTAGAATATTAATATACGCAGCATATCCCATATATCTTTCAAAATTTTCAAAGTGTCAAATTTCAGAATTTTAGTTTGCAATTAAAGCAATTCGAAAGCTATAATTAACGTCATAATTAATTAAGCTGTCAAAGAACGATCTTTTTTTTTTTTCGGATGTACTCTAAGAAAGACTGCTGAATCATCAATTTATAAGCTCTCCTTGGATCTGTAAATTGATTCCTTGATCATAAAACAAGTTGCTCTTATAATATTAATTACTCTTCTAATTATATTTTATTAGTTCTTTATTTATAATATGCTTAATTAGTTTTCTGGTAGTAAATTAACTGTCAAATGAACAAAGCTATAATGAATGTTGCATTTCTTTAATACCCATTTTTTGGGGAGAGTTTCTTTATTGCTTCAACCATAAGAAATTGCAGAAATCGTCTGCAATTCCAGCACAATTATGGGGCTAAGAGTCAAGTCTTTATTTAATTATATACTTAATTGATCGCTTAGCCTGCAGGTTACTTATCATTTGTATACATCTGTACGGTAAGAAGAAAATGTGCCTTTCCATATGAAATTGCAATAGCTTATCATAATTCAAGTCAACTTCTCCGGCAACCGAGGGCAGTTCATCTAATTGATCAAGACTCATATATACATAAGAATTCTTAATTTCTTGTCTGTCACGTTAGCATTTTTAATCTTTTTCCATGAACAATAATATATAAGAGTAAGACTCATCCTCCAAACTTTATTGAGAAAAATGAAGATTTCAAAGCAGACATATATATATATATATATATATATATATATGAGTCTATATTCTTCAATGGCACTCAAAGTATATTACAAAAAACCAATTTGTATACATTGGCTTGCTTATATATATAGGGTACTCCATAATTTATCTGATACTGCAGATAATTTTACATAGTAATAACAATAATAAGAGATAGGAAAATTAACTAAGGGAATAAATTTGTGGTGAATACAGACAACAAATTTCATCTTCCCCTCTATTCTAGCTACTTTCCTTATGTACACATTACTTAAACATGATTTGGTGTGGAATTTGGTGGGGTTGCAGCAGAAGAAACCTCGTTTCGAACACGTTTGCCACGTTCAGATCGGCTATTCTCAGCAAACTTGACACTTCCTTCATGTAAACCCTTTTGTTTTTCCTCCTCAGTCCATTCAGACATATAATAATATTCTTCAGTAGATTTAACAGGGTCTTTTGAAGGAGGAAGGAACATGCTTCCCCATTGAGGAAAGTGTAGAAAGGCCACAGGTAATGTACAAATCACAGCCATGGCACCCATTAAGGAAAGGCCTGTAGCTGTTGAGAATCTTGAGTTAGAGAAAAAGACTAGTTGTGTCAAACCAGACCCAAAATTCCCTCCTGCACCAGTTAGGCCTGATATAAGTCCTAATGATCTTCGCGAAACAAATGGGACGACCCCAAAAATTGCACCACAAGCGGCTTGAGTCCCAAGGGAGAAAAGGATCATTGCTAAAATGGCAATGGGAAGTGAATCAGCTCGACCGAGCCATATACAAAAGACAGCTCCTAGGGTTTGTAAGAACCAAAGAGTCCATAGTCTGCCTCTCATGCCAAAAACTCTTGCTGCTACATCAGAAGCATAACCACCAAAGGGACGAGCAAAGAAATTTGCCATGCCAAAGCTAGCAGCTATTGTCCCAGCAGTGTGGAGTTTAAGATCAAATCTGTTACAAAACATAAACTCATATGGTTATATATAATTTGTGACAAAGAATAGGCAAATTAAGATTATGAGGAAATTAATTAGTACCTGTCATAGAAATATCCAGAGATTACATTGTTGATAGTCAATTCAATTCCCATGGAAAAACCATAAAGGAGGAAAAAGATCCATGTTCTGTAATTTGTGACAGCATACCGGAAAACCTGAACAAGGGAAGAAAATCATCAGCTTATATTTTTTATTTTTTATACCCATCATCAAGTAGTCAGAAAAGTATAGAATAATTAATTACCGTGGCGAATTTATCTTTGGCAACGTTACCCTTCTTTTGTAGGGCACCAAGGTTTCCATCAGGCAAATCTTGGCCAAGGGTTAGTACCAAAATGCCCATAATGACTTGAAACCACCCAGGAATGAAAAAGGCAATCCTCCAAGCAGTGAAAGGAGTTGCACCAGAAAGCCTGATTAAATGATAACATAAGGGCATTAAAAGTTGAGTGACTCCACCACCCATGTCACCCCAACCCCCTGCACATCCATTCACAAGTCCTATAATCTTGCCATTGAACATAATTGTCGTCCAATACGAACATGACACGAATGTGGCAAGGCAAAACCCGATCATGAACCGGACAGCTAAGTAGCCTTGTGCATCAGACACAAAAGACATGCAAAACACAGTTGGGGCTGACAACATTAGGAGAAATGCAGTCCCATATCTTGGACCGATTAGGTCACAAACTGCACCCATCACTAGTCTGGAAAATATGCTCCCGGAAACAGAAGCAACCCCAGCATTACCAATATCTGATTGTGTTAAATCAAGATTATCGCGAATGATTGGAACGAGGGGTGCGGCAGCAAAAGTTGAGATGAAACAAGTGAAAAAGGAGATCCAAGCTAAGTGAAATGTTCTCATGTGAGGTTTGGCAAAAGAAAAGACTTTGAAAACTGTGGCTCTATGTTCTGAATCAACAGGTAGAGCAAATTTTGCCATTTCATCAGTTGGGACATTGGATGATGAGAAGGCAAAGGTTTGTTCTCTGCCTGTTACTCCATGCATGGAAGTTCCTAAAGAACCTTCATTTGCAGCCATTTTTCTATGGTTTAGAAGAAGACTCTTTACCTATGCAAAGAATATAAGGAAATATCTTGATGCAATTGCTTAATTGTGGTGGGGGTGATATATCGTATTTATAGTTGAACTAGCCAAGAAACTTGCACATGGTCTTGCATTGGTGGAATAAACTATGCTATTAAAAATGAATATAAAATTTTTCAATAAAATTGTAATTAGTTCTCTAATAGCTTCAAATATCATTTAACTAAAAAATTAACAAAATTGTATAGAAAAATCATATTTATTTAATTCAGATCGATATTAGAGTGGCATTAGTTGGTGGTCTCGTTAGAGGCATCGAGGTAATTTGTGGGTTTGGGAAGTTATAAAACCGATGTTTTTATTTCTTTTTCTAGGTGATCTATTTATTTACTTAATTTCAAATAAATCTTTTCTATATGAGGGAAAGAAACTAGTAAAAAATTACAATGAAAATACTAGATGGTTCTAGGTCAGACTACTTCGAAAGCATCAGCTGTAAGCAGCGATGCAAGTTTATGAGGAGGGGGAATCAAATATATGAAGACCCAACTGGAGTTAATGAGTAGCCAACCAATTTGCACACATGTTGGGTCTCATGATAGCATCCATGGACGAGTAATAAGTTTTCGTATCACATAAATCAATCCATTGTGAGGACCGTGGTAGATCATATTAAGTTATTTTAGTTAGAAATCATTCAAATAAATTTTCAGATATAGCTGATTTGAGCACCAATATGCTTCATGTATAGAAATAATTGCTACGTGTTTTAAACTTTTAAATAGCATTGTTGGCCTTAAAAATGATGAACGTGTTAGTATGTCAGTTAAGAGTCATATACTCATATATAATATAGAAACCACATCAATCAAGTCAATAAAAGAACAAAAGAATCGGAGATTTGGTGATCATTAAAGAAAAAAAAATTGATAGCTGTCAATTTAAAGCCGTGGGGAAAATGACTTCAAAATAAAATGAGATGAGAAAAAAGAACAAATTAGGAAAACAAGACATGTGAGATTAGTACTCCATTTGAAAAGTCAAAAGATGAACTTTTAACAAATTGAGAACCTTTTTTATTGGCCATTGTCGGCTAATTTAAATGTGAGGAAAATACTACTTAATTACAATATCATAGAAATTATACACGAAGCAGAAAATAAACCGTTGACATTAGACTTGAAATTAGGAAATTAAATCTCTGGATTATGCTAAAGAAGATTCCCAACCACTACACATTTTTAATCTTTAATCTTTTAATACTCTCTAAAATATATAAAAAAAAAGGTGCAAATTTGAAAATTCTTTTTCAACCTTTATTTGCTCATCAACTCGGGGAGGGTTTATTATGTCTTCAAAGGACGGTTCATGTTAGTCTTTGGTTGTTGTACGGCATTGTATCAAACGATCGGCTATTGACTTCAATGGTACGTATTATGTTGTACTGTATATGTACCCTTGCTTACTTAATTTTATGATCCCATCAATTAACCTAACCGGCTTTTTATTTTTTTCTTGATTGGGGTGTAATCGAATCAAATCGGGCTGATACTTCGTTAAGCTCGAGCTCTGCTCGTTGGAAAAAAAAAAAACTCAAACCTCGAAGCTCAACTAACTCGAACTCGATGACCATTTTTCAAATTCGAGCTCGGCTCAACAATTCATCAACCTTTAAAAATTTTCAATAATAAATAATAATAATAATAATTTGGGATTTTAGAGTTTAGGTTTTATTATTTATATAGTTATGGTAAAATTGTAAATATAAATAACTAAATATGATATCATTGTAATTTTAAATATTATAAATAATTTATATTATTAATATTTAAAAAATGTGTTTACAAGTATAGGGGCTCGTGAACCGCTCGAGTCGAGTATCTTAATGCTTGAGCTTGGCTCGACTCACTACTGATCAAGTAGCTTGAGCTCAAGCTTGCCTTGAGAAATCAATTCGAACTCGAGTATTTATCTAGTCGAGCTCGAGTAGTTCATGAGCAGCTCGATTCATTTACACCCCTACTCCTGATAGTAATTAAGAGACTAATTAATCAAGTTACATCGATAGATCTATATAAAATAGGGTTTAATTTGAACCCATTTTCCTATTTTATTTAATCAAGTTACATCGATAATCTATATAAAATAGGGTTTTAATTTAAACTCATTTTCCTATTTAAATTTAGGTTATTCACACAAGGCTCTACACATTTCTTAGATTCCAAAAATGATAATTAAGATTGATCAAAAGGATTAATGATTGTTGGATTTTTTTGATAATTAAGTGAAATGAACTCAATATCATTTGTGTAAGGTCTGAACTTTGAGTTCTATAAATAAAGAAAATAGATATTAGAAAGGTTTTTTTTTCTATTTGGGATTTGATGTAACTCGACTTTGAATTAGTCAAGACCTAATGCAATTATAAGGTTCATATACCAAAAAATTCAAAAGAAGAATCAAATTACCAAGTTCATTTATAAAATGATCACCTGCGAAGAGATTAAATAGGTTATAAACAAATAATATAATCAATTGTAACGATCGACTAAGAAAGCCGTATCATGTCATGATAAATCATAGAACTAGCTAGTATAATTACTAAAAGAAGAAGAAGAAAGAAGCATTTGATCTTATAAATGTCTGCTCTTTCGGCTGTAACGCGGATCACATGGGCGAGCATGGTGCGGCGCAGTGCCCTTTTACGAGCTGACTTTTCCCTCGGATTACGGCGTGCATCATGCAAAGTCCACCGCGCGGTAGCTAGAGCCTAGGGGCTAGGGCTAGGCAAGTTTCTACTATATTNCTATATTCTTTCTAGCTTCTTCCATTTAATTTTAATTAATGTGAAAATGATTGTTTATTATATATGTAAAAAGTGACCGTACATTTAATATATATTACCGTACTGATCAGGGACTTCATTTGATTGTCAATTTGTCATCTCTAATTGTCTTTTTCTACGCAAGCAAAAGCAACCCTACTTGCCAATTTTGACTTAGATGATAAAAAAAATGTGTAAAACATTTAATATAGATATCTAAACAGCATATTCTTTTGTTTTACATGACTTTGGAAATGAAAGAAAAGAGACACATCAACTACTTTGAGCAAACTTATAATAGCTCCTCTTATGTAAGACATTGCTTAATTTCCATTTATATTGGAGATTAGTGGAGATTTGATGATGTTTTCATGACTGAATTGTTTATTAATTATTCTGATCTCCGTCCCAAATTATCTGTTACATCTAGATAATCAAGTCACTTTTAACTAATTTTTACCCCTAGTGAATGTGAAAAGAGAAACACATAAAAAGTAAGCATTGTAAAATCTTATAAAATTTTGTGTTCCAACCAATTTTTTTAATATTTGTATTATAGTCAAAATGGACAAATAATATAGGCCGAATGGAGTAAGAGTTATATATGGGAAAAGTAATAAAGTTTCCATCATGTTTGATTAGGTCAATTGCGAATCTAGACTTGATGTATTGAGCGATTCATTGATTTAATCAATGAATTCAGTTCAAATGAAGAAGG